>FIZR01002457.1:0-20577 GCA_900060175.1 Ferrisia virgata
TTCTTCATAACAATAGAAAAAAAAATAGAAATCTGAAAGGCGGAGGACGTTCCTACTAAAATTAAGAACTCATACGAGGAGAGAATTTTTTTGAGGTGTCTACCAACCAGTTTTTCAGGGTACCAAGTGAAAAAAATAATAATCGTTTTTTTTTTGACCCACCCTAATACAGATACTTATATACGAAGGTTTATTTAAATAAATAAAATAAAAATTCGCAACATCATCTTACCAGGTTTTGCGCATTCGTATACCGGACAACATTTGCCAGGTTCACCAGTTCCTTGTTCTATGACGACCAATGCTAATTCCGGATCACACGACGGTACGTCGCAACTAGGCAGACACTGGCATCCTTGAGGTATCGAACAACAGTCTCCCAGCGATTTATGAGCCGGTAATTGGTAACTATCCGAAGGACAATTGGGCATCGGAGGGCAAACTTTTCCGGTGCAGTTTTTTCCTGCATTCGAACGCGTTTAATGAGACATATCGTCGGACTAATTATAAGGTGATCTAAATCAAACCTTCGGCTTACCATTTTCTTCGACGCAAACGTAAACGTCGCAGCAATAACCAGGCTTAGTTGAGCTCTTTCGAATAAGTTGTCTTAATAGACCGGGACTACAAGTTACAGGCGATTCCGGACATTTAGAAGGATCACATTTACAATCACCGTCCGGATCGATTATCGAATCCGGAGGGCATTTGTTGCAATCTTGCGAATTGCAATTTTCTCCATCGTCGTCGTCGTCGCCACCTAAAAACAGAAAAAAAGAACAAACTTTCAATAGTAAATTATCCTTATTGGAATGCACTCAAAGCGACGAAACGAAAATCATATCTCGATAGGGGCGAAGTTGACTCGGCATTTTTATATCGTAAGACGAAAAAATACACCCTTCAGTCATCGAACATTTTTTTACGAAGAAGAAAACCCGCCTATCACATAAATCGTATTCCAAAGTGAAACTTGCAACCGTGATAATATAATCGGAATATTTTATATAGCAATTGAAACACTAGAACACGATAAAGTTACGAGAGGAATAACAAAATAACGTTGCACACGTCGAGTAGGTATACCTATACCCATTACCAACGTATATAGAGAATATACCAATCGCAGTAAGACTGCACGAGTAGGTCCGGGAGGGAGGGAGGGAGGGGGGTGTATAAAAAAGTAAAGAAAGTATTCGAAAAGTATACGGTTAACATTCAAGAAACGGACAACGAAAAACGATACCATGTCCAGAATGATAAAACGAAACTTTTGTTTAGTTCGCCGATCGAGTCTTTTTAGGTGAAAAATTCGCGACAAAAAAGAAACGTAATCAAGTACAAATCGGCAACGGAAATAAAACGAAAAAAAGCAAAATGCTTTTTATAATCATTCAATCAGTTTTTTTTTCTTTTATTTTTGCTTTTTTCTTTCATTGAAAATAACGACTTTTTTTCTCGTATCCAGTTAGCAGCTGAATGGGTTTGATTTTTTAATATTGACAGTTCATTCGTTCTCGACTAGCTTTCGCTTCTCATCATACGTATTATATTTACCTACAGTCATTTTTTTTTTTTTTTTTTACAACGTGTTTAACGACGAGAAATCGATACGATGCGATGTTTGAAAAATCAAATTTTCAAATTGCATCATCAATTTTTGTATTTTTTTTATTTAAAGTGAGTAACATGGCTAACTCTGTTCATACAGTCGAACTTTTTCAGCCTAATTTTCGTGAAATATTACAAATAATTGCTCGAATTGAAAACAATTTTTCCCCCCTAATCAACGGTACAGGGTAATGGGGTCCAATGATACTAAAAAGTCGTCATCACCAAAATGCATATTTAGGATCTATACTAACTTTAAATTTCAAATTTCCACTTGATCAGCTCAATTTGGAGGAGAATTATGCGAGGAATAAACTTACAAAATAAGAATGACGGACCAAAAACCCACATTTTGGTACTGTAAAGGGGTTGCAATGAGGCTAAAAATTTGAAACGCGCAAAAGGCGCATCTAGAAACCTTACTAAATGTACATACCAAACTTCAACTTCCTGGCTCAATTTGGCGAGGAGAAAGGGAAGGAACAGTCCTTCTTCAAGGCTAAAAAATGCAAAAACCTCATGTCTCCCCTCCTAATTAACCTACGAGGGTAATGTTTGGATAGGAACAATTTTTAAAGCCTAAGCCCCCCTCACCCAAAATTTGGACACGACTGAATTTAGACCCAAGGTCGTCCCCACTCATAGTGCGCTGATTGACCGAACTGGAGAGATTTTGGTCAATATCGAGCAGAGTAAATGATTTACGTCGGGGGGAGAGGAGGGAGGAGGAAAATCGATGAGGCTGAACGACCAAATTGCCAAAGAGAATATCCATGGCCCCTACCAAAAGTACATACCAAATCTTAACTTCCTAGCTTAATTTGGCGGAGTGATAAGAAAGGAACAGTCCTTTTTCAAGGTCAAACCTTCGTGACTCTGCCCCTAATTAACGTCGGAGGCTGATTTTTCGATATGTTATACAACTCTGCATTCTCTATCGACTGATTTAAAAAGGGGAAATTTTTGAAGTTCTGACCCCTTAGCACTCCCTCCCCCAAATTTGGACACGACTAAATTTTTATCCGAGATTTCCTCACTCAAGAATATGAAATGGGCCACCAATCAAAGCCTATTTTCCAAATTTGTTCAATTATTGTCAGTATCGAACAGAGTAAATGATTTTTATTCTTCGAGAGGAAAGAAAATTAATATAAATATCTGACACGGCCAAAAATGGTCGTGATGGTCTTCTAGGGCCCCAAAACGGATTTTGTTGACCCCCCCCCGCCTTATGTGCCGTAGGTCGATAGACTGTAATAACCTGGTTTTCATTGAAAATATAACATGGAAAATCAGACTAAAAAATTACGTTTTATGCAAATGGCACTATTTTTAGAACCCATCTCCCCTATCTTTGAGCTAAGAGCAAAAAATTCTGTATATGGGATTTTAAATTCAAAGTCAACCACGTTGTGAGTTTGATCAATATCCGAAGTATGTTTTTCTTTTCACTCCACCAAAATAAGGATGCATTCTTCAATCATAAAAACACATCGCATGAATAAGTTACATACCTTGAAACTTGAAGGGGCATACGAAGCATTTAAAATATCTGATTCAAAATGAATATTCAAACATGGTACTGAATAAATTTTGTCACGTTTAATTTCGGTCCAACATCTAAATTGAAGCGACTACTAGAGCGTGTTGAAGAAAAATCTTTATTCACTCAAGGTACCTTTCATATTAAACGTCTTTTGTTATAAAAATTTCGTGTAGCTTATTCAATTTTCAAATTGAGCGAATCCTGAACACAAAGAAATTTATTTACCTAACTTTTCAAGTATTGTCCATTTCTACTGTTAATTTTTTATTAAAGATTTTCCCGCGGCGATATATGGATGAAAAAAATCTTTTCAATTTTGAAATTCGGCGAAAAACTGAACTCGGAAAAATTCAGCTTAGTATTAAACCTACCAAAACTAGTGATTTATTGCAGGAATTTTCGAAATAGTCAACCTATTTGATTCATATATAAAACGGATTTGCAGAATCTGCTAATTTCGGTGTGTGACAGTTTTTGAAGGTGTTAAACCCATTCATGTTGAAATTTTGGTTACAAGCCCACAGAGGGGAGGGGGAATCCAACCTTTTAAAAATCTATCAAGTTTGTTGTCAAAATTTTCGTTTTTGAAAACTTTGAACCATTTTTGATAAAATTTTTGCCATGAGCATGAGCTCATCTCGGAAGGAGGAGGGAAGTGGCAAAAAGGTTATTGCACATCAATACGATCCAAAAAGTGACTCGGGTCTTTCGATTTCGTTTAAAAATTTTTTGCGAGTTCTGTTCGATGGTCTGGTGAAGGAATCACCGTCATTACAGCCTTAACACTTCAGGGGGCCTGAGCTGTGACCCTTATAACTTTCGAGCAATAGAGATTTTTCGTTGATAGCTCAACTTTGAAGACTCATACTTCGAATGAATCTGTTTGCGCAGTTTTATAAGTAATTCGAAGGAGATTCGCAATCAATGGTCAAAATTCTAAAATCCCAAAGTTGTACTTTTGATATGAAAGCCCTCACTTTTTATGATGAGTATAAAGATTAAAACCTAACTTTTGAAAATTTTAAACAATTACCATAAGGAGACTTTTTCACGTTTGTTTCAATCAACTAATTTTCAAAATGGGATATCGACCACCCCTAGGGGGCAGAGGGGTCCACCATTTTAGTCAAAATTCTAAAAAATTGAAAAAAAGAAGTGGCATATCGATAATTATTAATTCAAGGACTCTGAGTTCGAGTATTGGCTTATTTTTTTCATCCCGCCCCGCCGAACCTTCCCCTCGCCCCTCTCAATATGATCAAAACTCAAAAGAAATTGAAATATGGATTCTTACTAATCAGAGGTCGCTGAACATGAATATGGGCTTACATTTGTATCCGATCCCATGTCGATTCCTAATTATTCGAGTACGCTGAGTTCGAATATCAGCTCACTCTTTCAATCCGGCTTTTCAGTACCGACATTTTTCAAATTTTTGCTAGTTTGAAGGTCAGTTTAGAGCACGAGGGAGTCGGATCAAGAAAGTAAGTTGATATTCGATCTCAGTGGTGCCAAATTAGTACATATGAATAGTTCGGTACAGAACTTCGGTTAGCCAATCAAAAACGAAATTAAAAACAGGATTTTTTTGTGATTGGCTACTGTTTCGTTAAACGTCCTGTTTTCTTTCAAATGTAAACATTTGATTTCTTGCTTCTGCAGTGGTCGATCCAGTTTAATGTTCCAGCTATATCTGTACGTCTACATAACTCTCGAAGAAGAGGACGAGGGTATACCACCGATGATTACTACAACGTCATACACATATTTTCCAAACACCTAGTACGTCTACTCTACGTATTCCCTTTTATATTTTTAAAATACTCGAAAAGATCAGCTGCATACGTATACGTGATGTCACGTGTGAAAGTATAACGTGTGTCGGAAATCGTATTAAAATCTAATACAATATGCCGTCAACGTGTCGCAATACATAATCCCGAGTATATTAGAAAATAAAACGAAAAACGTGGAATATATAATATTCGCCAACACCCTGATCAAAATGTCAACAGATTTGATTGCGATGGTGGTTTTTTTCTCTGGCTTGTTCTGTACCTCTACATACGTAACGTATAGCGAATAGACGAGCCAACAAATAGGGTAACTTGAGAGTACGTAAATATAACATCAGGTCGCTTTCATTCGCATACCTTCCCACTTACTTTTTAATAATTTTTTTCGCATTGAGAGTTGACATGATGAAAAAATTTAAAAAAAAAACAACAACAACAACAAAATTTCAAGAAATTTTAACTTGAATTTTCGAAATTAATTCGACGTCAAGTAGAGCCTGTTGAACTGAGTGCAGAAGCTAGAAACCTTGAAAAAACATTCTTTTGGAGAGGGGACTGGCAAAAGAGGAAGAGGAAGATTTTCAACCGAGTAGATGGGGCAACCAGGCCTATGCTGCCGTTGTTCAATTTAAAGAGATCCCTCGCCTATCTATAAATAATGCTCGTTAACCAATAAGATGCCCTAAAAATTGATCTTAAGACATCCTACTGGTTAATAACCACTGTTTATAGGGAAGCCAGGGATCTCTTCAAATTGAACAGACTACAAAATCTTTTACGCATATCGCGAAAAAAATTAATATATAAATGGTTTGGTTTACTTTTTTCTTCTAAAATTTAATGATTATCGAATGTTATTTATGAAATTGATAATTATTTATTTTTTAATAAAGAAAATTGAAATGTTTCCATCAATGATTCTGACATGGATGAGTTTACCACAAATACGTAGAAGAAACTTGATGGTGTGATAGAGCCACACAAAATGCTGAAGTTATCATGAAGGAATAGGTGATGAGAGCACAGGAATGGGAGAGAATCCCTGGTGTAGATTTTGTGAAAACTTTCCAGATCAACAAAAGGATGTATTGCGTCATGCTCCATGAAATCGAGCACCAGTTTTCGCCGTATATCTTAGGGTAAAGAAGAATGCATCGCAAGACGATGCTTGTGATTTTCATGAATTAAGAAGATATTCGAACTGTCCATTCATCAAAACATTAGGAAAATCGACCAGAAAGCTACATTTTCGGGGTGGCGAGGAAGCGGTAATGGGTTTCAAAAGTTGAAACTCCTAACAGGTATATCGGTGGTCCCTAACTTAATTTGGAGGATTGGAGGAGAGATAAGAGAGGACACGAGAAGTTCCGGGATCTGAAGAACGAGATCATTGATTATGTTCTCGACTCGGCCCGAAAATTCACCAAGAATGATGCATGGAAGATAATGACGTTGATATCGAACATGGGGAACTCGAGTACGTGAGGGCTGCGGCTCAGACCGAGTACCTTCGCGGACTCAAGGATCCAACGAATAGGACATTCGCTGAGGTCTTCGGACCTGGACCCAGCAAGGAACCAATAACGAAGACGCCTCCGGTGAAGAAGATTATTCCTTCGAAGCCGAAGAACGTCGTGGTTATAAGACCGAAAGACAAAAACAGCGCCAAGACTGGCGACCAGGTCAGAGACCAGGTTCGCAAAGGTTTGGACGCTGGATAGCTAGGGATCAAAATTAAATCGTTGAGGAGGACAAAGTCGGCGGCCATCGTCATCGAGACTGGGAGTCCAGATGACGTGGCCAAAATTGAAAAGGACGAGAGCCTGAGGAAGGCCAAACATGAGGTTGTAAAGCCCAAGAAGAGGTTGCCGAGGGTGATCGTGCTATGTATCGATAGGTCTCTGACGGAGGATGAAATAACGAGCAATATATACGAACAAAATGATTTTAAAGACACGTGCAAAGACAAAGAAGAGTTTAAGAAGAATTGCAAACCAATCTTGCGGACAGGGCCTAGAGATAAGCCGACAGTCCACTGGGTCCTCGAGGTCTCGGCAAAGGTACGACAGACGATTAAGGCCAAAAATAGATTTTGCGTAGGTTTTGAGGCCTGCAGGTGGGACAAGTTCCTGAGTGTGACTCGATGCCACAAATGCCAGGGACTCGGCCATGTGATCGCAAAATGTCGAAGACCGGACCCGGTGTGTGCTAAGTGCGCCGAGCGAGGGCACGAGGCGGGCACGTGCAACAAAGATGTTGTGGCATGGGCAAATTGTAGGTTCGCCAAGATGGATGATAAACATGCGGTGGACAGTAAGAACTGCCCTTATTACCAGAAAATGTTGCGTAAGGCCGGGGAAGAATTAGATATATGATGGCTTCCACCATCAGGATCGGCCAGGCGAACCTGCAACGATCCGCGAACGGTAATAGCACCCTCACGAAGGCGATGGCGGACTTTGGGCTCGGCGTCGCGCTTGTCCAAGAACCAGGAACCAGAGTAAATCCTAAAACACGACGAAGCCAGGTCCGTAGGATTCGGGAGATACCGTGTTGTCGTCTCGGACGATGTCACGGCTCCTAAGGCAGCGATAGTAATCGGAGATCCGGCGATAGATGTGCTGCAAATACCACAATATATGGATAGCCATGTGGCAGTGGCAAAAATTGAGATAAAACATGAGGCACTGGTTCTGGTCAGTGTGTGTATTGCCAGTTCAAGGACCCCATCGAAGGATTCCCCTGGCCAAAATCCAGGCTGTCCTTGACGTAGTTGGTGGGAGGACTGGAGTTGTGGTTGGCATGGACTCCAATGCCGAGTCTACGCTCTGGTTTAATTCCACCACAGACAGTAAGGGTCAGGTTCTCGAGAGCTTTATCACTAGAAATTCTCTGGTCATAGTAAACGAGCCCAGCTACTACACGACGTCGTTAAACCTGCAAGGGGGTAACAATATAGATGTCACCCTCGTAACAGAAAATGTGGCAGCAAAATTTAGTCAGTGGACTGTGCTACCGGATGAATTAGCTAGTGATCGCAGGCTGATAGTCGTTGATTACCAGTTTGTAAGACTACGTGGGCTCATAGATCTACGGACCGGATTCAAGATCAAATGGGCAGATTGGGAAAAGTATAGGGAGGAGCTCGAGAGACTTGATGGACACCCTGATAGGCGAGACTTTGGATCACAAGGTAAGCCTTCTGGTCATCATTATATTTAAAAGATAAGTGTATCCGGGTACCTACTCCAGGTATCTGTGTTTCTGTGGTCCTTCTTTTCTAGATTTATTTTTAAATCAAAAAATTGAACCTCAGTCCGTCCCTAAGGGCTAGTTTTTGATACACTTTTTGAATATAATTTCCACCAAAATATTTTGACCTTTAAATCTTGAAACATTGCTCGGTTTCAACTAAAAGTTTGACTCCCTATTTTTTTTCCAATCTATACCACAGTAAACTTAGTAGGACCATAAATGTGCCTTTACCGGGGTTTCGACCTACCTTTCAGACTTATTGTACCCCCTAACTGCCCCGAAAATGTAATTTTTTGGTTGTTTTTTTTTATTTTTCAAGTTTATTCTTCACCTAACTTCCCTCCAAATTGAGCTAGGAAATCGAAACTTTGTACGTAAATTTAGAGTAAGCGTCCTAGATGTGCCTTTCGATGGTGTCGACTTTTCAGCTTCAGTGCATCGCCCATCTCCACCACTGATTGGGGTCGTGAAGCGATACTTTTTTTTTAATTTTTAGTATCTTCCGGAAAATTATTGTATAGTTTGGTTATTACATTATGAATTTTTTATGGTTATTGATGTTTACTGAAATATTTGTTCATCGTGTTCAATTATTACCTACAAAGTTCTTTTATACTACAAGAATTACATGTAATGTTTTCCGAAGATTTTCACCAGTTAACCTCAGGTTATTTTCACAAAAAGGGCGGTTAGCTCCGATTACTCTTTCTGAAAATAACGCTTACTCTTCAGAAAAAATAAACCTGTTTCCCACACCTCTCCCAATCGCTATACGTACTTTGCAAACTACCAAAGCAACTACATAAGTAGATCATATTCCACACGTACACAATTCACCTACATAAACCCTCCATCGTGACGTTTAATTTCATCCCTTCATATATACCCGCCCCCCCTTATCCCCGAATTCAACTCTCCACTAGAGTCGAGTCGAGTCGTCGAACAAAGAGATGCGCTTAATTAAACCATTAACGAAACGCCATCGCCACCCACCATCTCCGCATTCTCGACGTATAAATGATTTGTCGACGCATAAATCCGAACCTCGACTCTTCGTTACACACACACAGTTTGCGTCCTTCATTACGAGTAATTACGTAAAAATTAAGCTCCTCTCGCTTCCGCATTAATTTCGTCGGTTTCTTCGCCGAACACACTAACGATGAAAAATCGCGTAAAATCCATTTCGTAGCCGACTGGCCGCCTCCGAGTCTGCAACAACAAAACAGACAACAAGGGGGGGGGGGTACGAGAGAGAAGCGGTAGCGGTGGTGAATCGCACCAGCAAAATTAATTTCTATAGCGGTGTTCGAAATCGGTTTTTTATTCCGAGTCATTTTTCTAATACTCAGAGATGCTTTTCGTTTCTCTCTCTCTCTCTCTCTCTTCCTCTCTCGACCGATCCGATGAAAAGCCAGAACGTACCGCACCTGCACCTGCACCATACTGCAGCATTTTCCTCCGGAGTATATAATTAAGGCGGTAATTTAGCCTCGTTCTAAGTTTCTTTTTTTTTTTTTTTTCGTCACTCACTCGAGACGCGTCATTAGAATGTGACACGTTATTTAAACGGTGCGGCGCGGTCGCGTGAAAAGTTTCCAACAAAATGGTAAAAAAAAAAAAAGTATATATATATCCAGATTGAAACTTCTTCTCTGTGTCAAAAAAAAGCAAAAGGAAAAAGGAAAAAGAGAAGCAAAAAATATACGATTAAATGAACTAGGTAGGTAGGTAGGTAGGTAGGTAGGTAGGTACAGGCGACGAAATAAATACCTAGCGACGACTCGGTAAGGCAGAAGGCAGAAGGCACCAGGCAGCGTCAAATTACCCGAACCATATTGATTTTCAACATTTCAACCAACTCTAATGAATTTTCAATTTCAAAAATTTTTTATACTTATTCAGGTAAGAGAGAGGTAACTTGCGTTATATAAAATGAGTTTTTCATCGAATGAAAAACTACCTCTGTGAACTTGGAAAAGTTATACCGATGGCATGGGCGCGGGCTAGAGCGGCGAATAATAACGCCACCGACGACCGAACGGTAAGTTTTCTCACAATGATACGAGAAGAGGAAGCGAACGAACGAGCAAGCGTGAGGGCGGGCGGGCGGGCGGAAAAAAATCTACTAAAGAAAAGAAGCGCGTATATAACTAACAAAAGCATCCTCGCCCGCAATCTTTGGCTGCGTTTCAACTAACGATAAGAAAACTGCACAAAGCATAATGCTAAACGAAAGAAAAACTTGCCCCAAAGTAATATTTAGAGCGAATGTAATTGAAAATGCTTTTATTTTGCTTTATGGAGCTGCTTAAATGGCAAAATATTCACGGTTCCCAGCAGTCGTCGTATGTTCTTCAATATACCTTCGTAATAGGATGACGAGGAAAAGAAAAACCATCGCTGTCGATGTCGTATAGTTTATGAAAAAAAAAAAAAAAAAATACACGTCGCGTCGTACAGTGATCAGTTTGGAATGTGAAAAATTTATATAGCTGTGTAGAGAAAGACCTACGTCGTATTTCGCAAAATTGTTCAATACGTATTTGCCCGCCGCAAAGGTAACTGGTAGAAGTAAACTTTTAAATAGGAATTAAACTGCTCGACTACAGTAGCTGAAAATTTGTTCACATCAATTGCCAACTGTACATAAACACTCAGTGGAAAATCGTCAGATCTGCAAGATTCAGTGTTGTGATGGCTCACAAAACTTTCAATACTGTCATGAGACTGTGATAAAAAACAAGCTCCACCCACTTCAGAATGAAATATTGCAGTAATTTCAGATTATTACAAATAGACTGGCAGCAGGGGTGATCTTTTTCAGTTGATTTGAAAACGCAAAATTTCAACATTTTTGGATGGAGGGTGTTCGCAGGAGCTCAAAGATGCCGGTTTGCCACTTTTGCGACGGTTACATCAGCAGCTATCTGTGGCTGACCGAAAAGCAAAAACCGGAGAAACAGTTGATCATAAAATGGATGAAACTGACATAGTAAGATACGTTTGTAACCCCAAAACTCAAATCCAAAAGGGCAAACTCGTCGAGTGGTTGTTAAGGGTCGGCAGATGGGGGTTGAAGTGTCGCCAAAATCTAAAAAAATAGTAAATTCCAAAATGGACCGAATTTTCAAAAATGGTACTCGGTGACATCACTTTTTGATACAGCTAATGGCAGACGACATCGTGCGGTTATTAAGGGTTGGCAGACGGGGTTAAAGTGTCGCCGAATGCTAAACACATAGCTGATTCCAAAATGAACAAAATTTCATTCATAGGTTCTTTTGTACCTCACTATTACATATTCAGTAAGACAGGCCACTTTGGGCAGTTGTAAGGGACCGGCAGACAGGTTTGAAATTTTCAAAATAACCCAAATTGGACTACTTGTCTAAAATTATTTTTATATTGTCACTAAATACCAGTCAAAACGGATGAAAATCGTAGTAGGGATTCATTTACATCCTGCTGGTACATGCACACTAGGACAGTTCATTTTTGATGGTTACAAGTACCAGAAAACCGTTTGGAATTTCAAAATACCCCAAATTGGACTATTTATGTGAAATTATTTTTATATTGTCACTAAATACCAGTCAAAATGGATGAAAATCGTAGTAGGGGTCAACTCATACCATATCAGTAAATGCATACCAATGACAGATCATTTTTGATGGTTACTAGTATAGGCAAACCGGTTTGGAATTTTCAAAATACTCAAGTTCTACTATTTCTCGAAAATTATTTTCATGTCAACACTAAATACCAGTCAAAATTAGTAAAAACCTGGGTACAGGTTCATTCATATCATACCACTACATTCTTTCCATGACAACTGCTGGGAAATTTATCATATTTTCTTAATTTCAAACCTGTCTGCCGTTTCATCCATTAGTACAGACCTCTCTAGTTAATGTACTTTTTCATCAAATACATCAGTGTAGTGCCGCAACTTGTACGATTCAATTTTTTTTAAATATTTTTTTGAAAATAAAAAAGTCGCGCTTTACATCACAAAGCATTAATTTACCTGATGCAGAAGACTATAACCTAGTTTATTGGTGGTCAAGAATGGCTAAAAACACCGCATAAAACTGAACAGTTTTACTACTTAGTCCAGTCAAATTGGCGTTAAATGACGGAAAGTATTTATGGCCAAAATTTTTTTTCGCAAAATTGTAGCACACCACCCTCTAAACAGCTGCTTTTCACTCAATGTTTCCATTTGTGCCCCAAAAACAGATTTTTTATTAATAACTTCATATAACTTTGTTCGTAAACGCGATATAGAAAAAAAGTTGAATCAAAAAATTTAGCTGGTTAAATTTTCGATAAAAAAGGTCATTACATATTTTTTTTTAAAATCGATTGAAACGCTCTAAAATGAGTTTGAAACGGACGCGTTATGCGTTAACGGGATATTCCGCGGGATATTTCTATCACGTCGCGAGAGCCAGCGGCGAAAGTTCGTAGACATGCGGGCTCAATTCTCTTTCAGCATACTACACGGATTAAATGCTTTGTTACCTTATGTTAATGTAATTATTGTTTGAATAAAAGTACAATAGGCGTGTGATATTTTTAAATTACTCTAATTTTACAAAATAAATTCATTCTCAACGCAGTTTTCACCATTATCTGACCCTAGATCATTGATATTCTCTTCTGATTCAACATCAAAATCTGCTATCAAAGGTAAAATCGAAATATTGAAAATTGATGTCTTATGCACATTCATTTTAGGAGGGGGGTGGGGGGCGTTTCTCAAAAATATTTCCATCATAGTTTTTCAAAAAATCGTGGAAAAACGCAAAATGTGGAATTTTTTTAAAAAACATCTACAAAAAGGGGTAATGATAGAAACTTTACACCAACTATTATTTTGAGTTCAAATACGTGTAATAATTCCATAATTAAAAAAAAAATTCAAAAACAATTTTTTTCGATTTTTAAAAAATTTTTGAACTCTGAATCAATTTAGCGAATTGAAAAACTGAAATTTTTACCACATCATTTTAAATCATTTCGCAACTATTTGAAAAGTTATCCTAACAAACACCACCATACACAACTCCTTATCACAAAATTCAACTCTGTGATTATCTTTCAAAAGTAGGCATTTGATGACCTATCGTAGTGGTGTAAAATTTTACTCTGAATCTAAAAATTTGATCATTTTTTGAATCCGACCCCTCAGAGCGTAGTTTTGCCCCCAAGAGTAAATAGAAATGAGAATGTAGCGGTTCTATTGCCACTACAGGCAGAGGAGATTTTGTGCTTGGAATATTTCGTGGTCCTTCCGCTAACTTTATTAAGTAATAATATTGTTGCTCTTGAGAGTGGGTTCTTTTTGGAGGGGAGAGGTCAAGAAGGGGTTAAAATTCTGATTTTTCACGATATCTGTACTTCTACGAGTCCTACGTGAAAAACACAGTTCTATACAAAGTCGAAGGATGTCAAATTCTCTATAAGAAAGGTTATTATCATTTTTTTAGTGCGGGTGATAGGTATCGAATTAGAGTGAGAAATACACATGAAGCATTTACACGTTTTGAGACGTTGGGTTAAAGTAGTTTTTTTTTTTGCAAATATCTCGCTTTTGCACAAAAGCTAGCCATAATAAAAATTGATAAGCTGTAAATTTCCTGTAAGAAGGGTCATGAAACATTCCAAGCAAGAAATTTTCTCTAACCCAAGTGGCGACAAGACCCCTACCATTATCATTAATATTGACTCTTGTGGGTAAAACTCCACCGCGAGGGTTCGGATTTAAAAAATAACCAAGTTTTTAGATTCAGCATGAAATTTCACACGCTTACTTCTGAAAGATGTAATTGCTGAGGTGAATTCTGTGACGTTGGCGGGAGGAGGAGGGGGGTCCGGTAAGTGGTGTTGTTTGTCACGATAACTTTTGATTGTGCCGGTTTTTTTTCGATCAGGTATGCGGATTTCGATTTAAAAGAACAATACTAAACAATATTATGGAGAAGTAACCGGTTACCAGCCACAAGTACAGTACTGCGGCTATTTTAGTGTCAAAATTAGCTAAAATTGTGCAAAAATTGCATTAAAACTGCGCTCTAACATTTAATTGAGCCGAGTGCTTATGAAAAAAAGGTACACTTCTGCTGAGTTTGAGTGATTCCTAGGTAGATCCCACAACTGCACTTCCGAGGTCCCACACCGTTATCGGTGAAGTTGGAAATTTCGAAAACGCCTTTTTTGATTCAGCCCCAACGGTATTTACATTTTCCCAAGCTCGCTTCTTGGTTTTCCAAACAATTTTTATGAAATCATACTTTTATCATGACATACCTCATCATTTTCTATTGTAATTTAAAAATATAAATTTTTAGACCTATCTTTCGTGTCGTTTTCATTTAGGACAAATGTCTGCGTCTCTTTTGAGCCTGATTTTCTATGTAATATTGTCAATGAAAACAAAGCTATTATAATCTATCGACCAATGGCGTTTAGGGGGGGAGGGGGAGATAGCAACAAAATCTGTTTTGGAGTCCTAATAGGCCATTAAGACAATTTTTAGCCATGCCAGATATTTATTTTTATTCTTTTTTACCAGAACATAAAATTATTTACTCTGCTCGATACGGACCAAAATCGCTTGAATTCGGTCAATCGGCTCAGTTTGGCGCCAGATTAGGTATATACGGGCGGGGATAACCTTGGGGGTCAAAATTCAGTTTTGCCCCGTTTTGGGAGGGGGGGTGCTGAGGGGTCGAAAACACAAAAATTGTTCTTTTTTGAGTCAATGGAAAGAGAATCCAAAGTTGTAAAACATACGCAAAAATCAACCTCCAAGGTCAATTAGGAGGGGAGATATGAGGGTTTTTCTTTGTTTTTAATTTCGAAAAAGGGCTGTTCCTCTCCGGTCTCCCCACTAAAATGAGCGAGAAAGTTTTAAAATTTGCTATGTACACACAGTAGGAGCCTTAGATATACCTTTCGGGAATCCCGACTTTACAGATCCTTTGTACCTCCTCCTCCTCCTCCCCCCCCCCCGTTCCAAAAATATGAATTATGGTCAGGTTTTCTCATTTTTTGAGTTTTTTGAGGTTGCTCCTCGCATAACTCTCCTCCAAGTAATTCTAAAAAGTTTTAAATTAAAAGTGTGTATTTTTAGTAGAGGTTCTAGATGTGCCTTTTGAGAGTATCGACCTCTCAGCCCCCCTCTCTGCCCTTCACAGTCTGAAGTATGTGGTTTTTTGATCACTTTTTTATTTTCTCAGTTTATTCCTCGCATAACTCCGCCCGTACCCTAGATATGCTTTTCGGGGGTTTTGACTTTTTACCCCTATTGAAACCCTTTCCATCCTCAATGCTGATAAGGAAAACAGCATCGCTTTTCATTCTCGCGATTGTAATATGCCACGAAAATCAGTCTAAAAAAGCTTCTAAATTTTCCACACCATTCTCCAAACAAAGCAAAAGTGAGTAATTTTTTGTTCATAGTGCGAAAAAATTCGATAACTAGAGAAACGGCTTGCCGATGCCGTCGCCGCCGCCGCCGCCTCTGACACGCCATAACGGTAAGATCAATTTTATCCGCATAAATTCATAATGATTACGTATTACATAGATATTTAATTTACATATCTGGGGCTGGCCCGTTAAATACGAATACCTACAACCCCTTCGAATAATTTACATAAATTACCAATTTTTACATATCCCTCGGGAGGCCAACAGGCGTCAATATCGAAACTCCCTCTTACTCTTTTCTCTCGGCTTATACGTACACGTTTATTTCATAAAGGAAAGAACTTTCGTACCATAGGCGAATTTTCACAAATAACTGTCTCGTGCATTTTTTCCCTCCGCTGCGCCTTTTTCAGTCTAGGTACGCAAAATACACTTTGAAATGAAATTACGCCCCCTTGACACCTTTTTTCGCAAACTTATAACACACATACGAACGAGTATGTATGCGAGCCTCTCTGTCTGTTTATATACACACACACACACACACACACACACACACACACGTGAATATATGATACGATATGATACCTTCTTTGCTGTACTCCCGTATTGGCTTCAACACACACACAGTCAGCGTATGATAAACGCATACTATAATATAGATGGTTGTTTTATTACATAAAACCTCGTATTTTACAACACCCAAGCAAATAATAAAAAAAATACTCTCGACTGAAAGTAGGTAGATAGGCAGATAGGTAGGTAGGTATAAATAAGCTATTACAGGATTTCAATATTCGACGCGTCGAGCTATATCCGTCGTACTAAATTTTCGCAATTCGCCACGGAATACTAAAACGACGACGACGACGACGACGTCGTCTACATCTTCGTCGTCGTAAACATTTGATACGTATAATAAGGTCTACTAAATCACGAAATAGCCGAATAAGAAAATACCTATAATAATATACTCGTATCTGTTCACATTTACACAGCATATAGTGCAAATAGGTTTATATAGAATATACCTATATCTCATAAATACATCCAACTCATACAGCGATCCTTACAGGAGCAAAGTTTAAAAATCACTACCCCCTTCTGTATTAATTTAAACTCACTATCTATCCGAGAAATCCCTTCACGTCGTACGTAGGTAGCTTTCTATGAAATTCCTTGTTGCTGCTCTCGGTGTATATATATTAACGTTATTTTTTTCACCCCCCTCCTCGCGGTACATGTGAAAAAAAAGCTCAAAATAATTTTTCCTGTTCCTGAAAAATACATACATACGTACGTACGTATCTCTCTCTCCCTACGTATGTATATTTCTCGCACCACAGCAGGATTTTCGCGAAAACTGCGTAATCCTCGTATCGCTTCGCAAATTACGCAACGTAGGCGGAAAATTTCACCGCAGGGAATACACATTCGGTCGGTGTACATTTTTTTCCTATTTTTTTTTTTTTTTTTTTTTGAAATTTTATAACCGGCACGTATTACGTGCGTCTTTAGCGGCTACGCTTGTGCGAAGTAAATGACATAGCCGTAGTCGTGTGCTCTTCCGCAATGCCTGCCTTAGTAGTCGCTAAGTCACCTCGCAAATCTTTCCTAATTGCGTAAAAATGTTATCTCGTACACGACGTTACGAAAAAGAAATCGTTTCTTTTGATACCGTGGCAAAAAAAAAATAAAATAATAATAATAACGATACGTAGGAACATCGACGACTATGGTTTTTGTCAATTTTCAAAACCATGTTAGTTGAAATTTTTACATCGCCAGTAATGGTGTACTTTTCAAGGCAGATAAACAAAAGTAGTTTACCATGCACCTTATAAGACTAATGTAATTTTGAATATTTTTATACGTACGATCGATCAAACAGGTAAACAAATAGAATGGAATAACACGTTATTCAGGAAAGTTGAACCATTGTAACGAAACGTGACACTGATTATCGTAAGGTCCATGTCTGCGTACCCCATCCATCGAGAATGGGGAGGAAAAATATGCTATTCAGTCGTGTCACGTTTGTGCTGCCCACTTCCTTTCCAAGATATTGCTGAGGATCACTTTTGGAAGGCTGTAGAAACTGGAGCACCGTCACTTCCGCAGAGACCGTTGAAACAGAAGTCATTTGTTTACGCTGTGATTGCGCTGGTTTGTGCTGTAAACCGCCTCATTTGTGCTGTTTCCCTTCCGAAGATACAGAGGAACATTTTTATCGGGGGGGAGGGGGGCTGTAGGCATGAGAACACCTTCGCCACTTTATTTGGCATCAATGGTTTGCACAACGTTTGTGTTGGTTTGTGCTGAAACCCGTTTCATTTGTGTTCTTTCTCATCCGAAGATAGCGAGAGATCACAGAGGGGAAGGGGGCTATTGACACGAGAGCCCCTCCACCTGGTTAACGGAGGTGAAATTTCTGTAATCGATCAGAATTAGCGTCAATTCTTTGTTGCGTTGGGTTCATTTTGGTTTGATCCGCAAAGCTTGTTGTTTTAGCCATGACCCCTCCTCCCCGCAATTAAATTTTCTCATCTCAGCAAATTAGATAGGGATAAAAATTAAATTGGTATTGTTATTGTATATTGTTGAGACGAATTGCAAACGTAATTCAATACTTGTTATTTACATAAATGTAAAATGTCTTGTTTAATTCTTTGATTCGAAGTTCTTCAATTTTTAGTTTTCCATAGGGAACCCCTGACTATGACTAAAGTCGTCCGATCTGATACTCCCCCCCCTTTTTAGCCAGTTTTTCCGCAGGAAACCCTGACTATTAAAATAGCCTGTACAGATATGTTTCTTTTTTGACATGGATATATCTTGGAGGGGGGGGGTGGTCATTCCGTGAAAAGGTTATGTTTTTAATTTTTAGATTTAATGTTAAAATGTTAACATATTCATATTGACAATTCGATCAACGAGATAGCTATGCGTAAAGTTATCAAAATCAATACAATTATAGATATGAGCCAAACGAAAACATAAATTACCAGTATGATCGAAGTGGATACGATCGCCCATACCCGAATTACAACAATTTTGATAATACGCAGTTTCGAAATCATCTAAATTACAACATTCACGCCTACTTGGAAAGTAGTTATGGATATGGACAAGAATAAAGAATTTTCAAATACTATAATACACTGTTGCTATATTTCAACAACAAAAATGAATTCAATTCTTATAAATTCGTAAAAAAATTTAATAAAGCAATGAACGTGGCAAAACTCCAGGAAGAATTAAAAGTCGAATTATTCAAGCAAAAAGTACAATGTTAGAAATTATCTATGGGAGATGCTAAGCAGAGATCGTGAACATTACCTAAATTAGAACGTGTATTTTAGGAAATTTTCTGAAACACCTTTCCACAAGAATATAAGAGGAGATAAAATCCATAAAAAAGAAAAAAATTGCTGCTGATATTTATAAATTCAAAAATGTAAAACAATATTGTAAGAGGCTACAAGTATAATTATAATTCGCCTGTTCATTCTATTCGTGTAGTAAGCAATAGACGTCTTGCTTACAACGCGGCATAACGAACATTACCCCCTACCATTGTACCTTGTAGAATAGTAGATCCTGGCGGATGTTGGCGGGAACGAGAGTGTGAACGCGCTAAGTGGTGGAAACACGTTTGTGAAAGCATTTGTCGAGTTGCTAACGCGCATGTGCCAATAAATGGTTCAACACTACTTTAAGTTTAATCAATACAACGTGCAATTTTACGATGATTTTTTATATACCTAATGAAATCCTGACTACATTCTTAAAATAAATTATGCTTATCGATTTTGGTACTTTTAATTAATGATATATAATATTTAATTAAATTTGAACAAAAACGAAATTCATTCTGTAGGTACTGGCGAGTGTTGGTGGGAATGACAGCGGGAATACGCAACAGGTTTGTGTAAGCATTCGTCGAATTGCTTATGCATTAAGAAATGATTCAACACTACGCTAAATTTCATCCATTGAAAATATTTTCAGTATTCATTTTGCTTACATTTAACGAATCTAAAAATCGAATACGGCGTTTCATCTTCTCTATAATAAAAAAAATGAATCGCAAAATATGTTGGTAAGCGCATAACTCAACAACGCATGGACCAATCTTGACAATTCTTTTTTTCAAATGTTCCTTGAAGTCCAAGAATGGTTTTTACGGCGAGAAAAATGCGAATAATTTCCGGGAAAACCCTAAAACAGCCCTTTTCTCAAATGTATGTGTGTGCGCATTCGAGGATCTAATGCGTTCATACAAAAGTGATAATATCGTGAACTCGACCAAATTGAAAAGTCAAAAAATGTAAAAGCTATAGATTTGATTGGCCTCGCAATATTCTTTCTTTTGTTTTAGGTTTCGGAACGCGACATAAATTGCATCAGTTTTCACGTCATTGCATCTGTCAAACAAACTGCGTTAAAAAGCATTGATTATCTTTAATACTTAATTTTGATTGTTTTATATCGTGTTTTGTGCAAAGTGTTTTAATACCTGTGATTAATAATTATTGCATGTGACATAATTCAGGTAAGTATATTCGATATGCCTCCTGTAAGACGAAGTAATTTAGGTAGAAGAACCCGAAATGCTACAAACCAAACTAATTACCGATCTAATTGAAGCACCCACTTTATAAATATTTGTCACCTTTAGGTTCCTACTATCCCTTTAGATTATTTTTCAATCAGGTTTGAACCTTAAGTTCCCCTCTTAGTTTGAAGCCCTCTGGCAAACATCCCAGTCGGGGTTTTTAGTAGGTCCCAAAAGAGTGGCTAAAGTTCGTAGAAGCGAAGATACTTAGGTCACCCGAGCTGACCCTTTTCTTTAATTCTCTTGAACAGAACCATCACCATGATGATAGGGCGGTGTGTGAGGGTCAGCAGAGTAATAACGTCTTAAGG
>FIZR01002458.1:0-30965 GCA_900060175.1 Ferrisia virgata
AAATCATAAAATCAATCCTTCATAAAATAAGTCCACTGATGTCATTCCAGGCTATCAAAATCTGTTCACTGATGTCAGTCCAATGATGACGTCACACTGTTGACTGTCCACTAATAACATCTCTCATTTTCCTCAACATTTCAATTTAAAATCATAAAATCAATCAATCATAAAATAAGTCCACTGATGACGTCACACTGTTGACAGTCCACTAATATCATCGAATCATGATGGTCAATTGTGAACAATTTTTCCAGAATGTGTTATTAAACATCTTTTGGTGTTAGTATCTGACATGGCTAAAAATTATCTTAATGGTCTTGTAGAATCCCAAAATAGACTTTGTAGATTGCCCCCTCCCCCTCATTAACCGTCGTTGGTCGATAGACAGTAATAGCCTGGTTTTCATTGACAGTACGACATAGAAAATCAGGCTAATAATAAATAGCAACGCAACGATAAGAAACCTAATCGCCAAGGGGAGAAAGAAATGTCAAATTTTGTACAAAGCTTCTCGTACGGTATTCAAATTTACCAAACATCTACACGAGATGAATTTGCATGATATACAAAAGGAATGAGAAAGAGCATAAAAAAAAGGAGATGTTACGATACAGCGACAGAATGAAAAACGCAAACTAAATATATACCTTTGATTTAGAAAACAATGCTTATGCTTCTAACCAGAGTAAATATTAGTTCTAGACTTTTTTGTTAGTCGTTTCGCGTATATCTATCTACTACGAGTACATATGCTATGTTATCAGTAGACTAATATACACAGCAAGCAGCATTTTCACTTATACCTTTGCAAAATACACCACTGCATGAATAAGTGAACATGTATTTACCTAAAATTTATACCTCGAAAGATGAAGGTATTTTTATTCGTCGTTCAATTTAGAAGACAGTAATCTACCAATTTTTAAATACCTACTACATAGTACATAATTATGTACATATTTTTTTTCTTTTCTTTCTTTTTTAGCTTCGAAAAACTAGGTTCATTAGTCCACGATAATGTACTAAAACTTGAAATCTAATTATTCTTTTAGTTACTGATGAAACCTTGGCAATGTAAGTACCAAACAATGTAAACAGTTTCTTATCTGGGTTATAAAGAAGAGCAGATGCCGAGGAAGGTGAGGATAATCCAAGATAGAGAAGGGCTCGATATAGATTATTTACAATGTTCATCAGGGAACAGCATTCGAAGAGTAAATGATTGAAATCACACCGTTAAATCTGTGACAATGAGAGGGCTAGTGAGGAATGACCAGTTATTAATCTCGTTAAAGACGAAATTGAATATCGAGAAATTACTTTAGTTTTTCGGAATCATAGGAATTTAGAGATTTCCGGAATGAAAAAGTTTATTCCAAATGTTATAGTGAATCTTTTGAATGAGAGACAGTTGCAGAATTCCATTTTGATAACCATTTAAGCGTTGGACCCAAATTGGGCTTCTGAAGGCGAGGTTTAAAATCTAATAATTAGTCAATTTTGAACACATTGGTGTCGAAATCTTTTATTCTGGACTATAGAGTTTTTATCGTTTAGACCAAAATTAGACCCCCAAATGGAATGTTAAAATTTTGAAGTTTTGAAAAATGCACACAAATAGGTATTGGATTTGATATATAGGTTTTCCAATGCGCTGCTTTGAGATTTTGAAACTGTAAGGTTTAAGGCAATTTTGAAGCTTGGGAAACTGACACCAAGTGCCTGCTTTGCGTAGTGGTCAAGCCGCGGCTCATTAAACGAGAGGTCGTAGATTCGAATCCCACTATGGGCAAAACGTACGTGTAATTCATTGCGCGCATTTAACAACTATTACACGCTTGCGTTAAGAGCACTACTAGTTACAACAAAGATAATTCGACAGCACGCTCTCTATTATCAGAATCCAAAAGCTTGTACTCAGGGTTGTAAGAACCCGGTTAGCGATGCGGTGAGTTACCTGTAGATAGCGTAGAAAGCCATGGGAAACTACTACGTGAACGCTTAATAAAAAGACCTCCCTAGAAACCATCCTGATATTAAAGCGTAGAGAACGCGTTCGTTTTGGTCTTACCCACTTGGGTGCATCAATAGATGACAGACGGTCGATTTCAGGCAACTTGAGACCTATTTAAATTTTTAAATTGACGTCAATGTCTAAAATTTGGCAAATTTTGAATTTTGAATCTCCCCTTTAGAGACCCAATTTGGGTCCACCGCTCAAATAGTTGTCAAAATCAAATTCTATGACCACAAAAATCTCTGCAATCGACCCATTTTATTTTTCACTCGTTCCCATAGGCGGAGAATATTCATTTCAGTAGGAATTTTCAAGTGTCATTTTTTTTTCTTTTCGTCATAGCTTTGTTCTATGAACACCAAAGAAGAAAGTAAAAAAAAAGAATATATTTGTCTTTTAACGCTCTACAATTTTTTTTCGAACCAATTTTTTGAATTTTTTAGCATAACGGACTTATCTCATTGAGAAAAGTGGATAATCCAACATTTTTCATATTCGACTTAGTAATGTGTAGTCGTTTCTATTGGAGATTTTCAAAAATCAATGTTATCTAAACGCCCTGGCTCCTACCCACGACCTACTGAGGAAAAAAATCAAAGAAGAAAAATATGGTTTTGAGGAAACTCATTTGACTGGTTAAGTTATAAGGGTATATTACAAAAACGGTAACAGTCAAGTAAACATTTACAATTTGCTTATATTTCGGTAGAATTGCATCTACCTTCTTCAGAGCCTTTTTCCAAAGGCTCTGAAAGAAGAAAAATGTTTGTTTTTTAATGCTCTACAATTTTTGTTCCAGAATTTTTTTTGTAAGTGATTTATTTAGGAAGAAATTATCAAAAATACAAACTTTGCATCCCCCTTACTCCCTAAAAAGAGGGCAAAATATGCATGGATTTTAGAGAAATATATAATTCACAGTACTTATATACTAAATTTACATTCTTTTTTGGATCCATATATCATATACCATACCAAGGACAAACTTCTAAAAATTGTACTTTCATGGTACCCTGAGAAATAGATAAAATAAACAATATCCTGCTCGATAAGTGTTTTTAAGCAAAAATCAGTACACCAGGAGGTACAAAATGCGATTAAGAATCCTACAAAACCAACGACATTATACTTCGGACACATCAGATATTTATTGTTCTTATTTCTTACCCCTGTTAAAATCGTTTACTCGACTCTCCTTCGCCGAAATCGGTTGCATTTGAATAGTAAGCTTAGACTGATGGCGAATTGGATACACGAGTATGTGAGTGGGGATAATCTTTGGTCGAAATTCAGTCATACCTAAAATTTAATAAAGAAGTAGAGTAGGAGAGCGGAGAGGAGCAAATATTGCAAATATTGTTCTTTTTTAAGCCTTCAATACATATAGAAGATCAAAAGTTAGGCAACATGTTCAAAAATCAACTGGCTACCTTGAGTAGGAGAGGAGAGTAGAAGTGATGGTTTTTCTCCTTTCTGACCTTGAAAAAAGTTAGTTCGACATCTTATCTCTACCTAAAATTTACTTGAGGGATGAAAAATTTAGAATGCAGTTTTATAAGGTTTCATCTGTTCGTTCCAAGATCAACCCCTACAACAAGCTGTAGCTTTAATTTTTCGCAGGGGTAAAGGAGGAAGAGCGTATTAAAAAAAGTTCCATAATTCAAAAGAATAATTTGAACCTTTTTTACGCATGTTAGACAAATTATTTTCATTTTTTGCAACAAACTTTCTGAAAAGAATGAAAAAATAAAAAAAAAGAGGACCACGTAGGATATTTAATTTTGATAAATTAAATTAAAAAAAAATTCACTGAACTATGATAATAACATTCTACAACATATAAAGAAAAATTTGACTGGGCGATTTCTGATGACTTTTCATCAGCTAATTTTATATTCCGAAATTTTTGAAATAAATTGAATTTTTAATCAATAAAATTAATCGTTAATCGTAAAAAAAAAATATTCTGAATTGCTAAAATTTGAAAATTTTTTAATCAAAGAGTCGATTGAGGTAATGTGTTTCTGTACAGTATCAAACAAGAATAAAATCCTATTTCAGTTTTTTATTTTAGCATTTCTCTTTCGAAAGATTTATGAAAAGGAGAAAAGTACAAACAATTGATACATACGAAAAAAATTTCAAATACCTAATATTCGATATATAAATATTCAAACATTCTAATTCAAGCAATCCTTCGAAACATAAAATAAACCGAAGGAAGAAAAAAGTCGAGAAATTTTTTAATAAGTATATGAAAATCGCTACAAAGCAAAAACATAGTCTACTCGAGCACTCAAGCATCGTATGTTTTTTGTTTTTGTTTTTTTTTTTTTTTGAGGGAAGAATTTTAATACCATCTACGTGTCGTATAACTTTCACTCAACTTCAATAATGAAAAGGGTTACGGTATTTTGCACGTTTCAAAACTCGATAACTTCTTGAATATGCGAGATAGGCAAAATTTACACATACTCTTCATTATAATCCTCATTAAGACCTACAAAACAAACAATAGGTACCTACCTACCAAAGCTACCTACGTAAATTTTGATCTCAGGTCACCTTAGATTACCTATGAAATATTGCATAATTTTGAAATTCATTTCACTCTCCCATCTTGTCGGATAAGATATCTTCCCAGCAGAGTATACAATTTAATCTCGAGGTAAGCTTCACAAATTTGTTAAATATTTCTCACTAAGAAAAAAAAATATATATATATATATATTCGAGAGCATCCTACAATCTCAACTACATAAATATTTTTTGAAAGCTTACTTCGAAATATTTACTGGGAATTATTTTTCAAAAACAAAGAGGATCACAGGGATACGAACACTGTTCTAATTTCAACTCTATCACTATCAACAATACTGATCTGACGCTTTCTACGCAATATCATCACTCGAACTCGAACGTATCTTCTAAATACAATCGAACAGTCAACCTTAAATAACACAAAATCATTTTGAAATCTGAAAATCGTCGGTTTTTAACGTAAAACCAAGAGTAGGTAAGGGTACCTTGAACGCAATCAAAAAAGCAAACAACCTATTAAATTAAATTCCAGATTATTTCGACGATTAGAAAAAAAATAAAGGAAACTTTAACCAGCGTAAAATATTAAAATTGCACCCTACTAGCTTTACCTTTCTAAATATGCATCATAAAATTCTCACGTCAACCAACATAAACATACCTGAGCTTTTCAAGGTTTTAAGAAAATTGCACTCTTCAAATAAAAATGAAGAAAAAAAAAATTGCAAAAAAATTCACCTACATACTTCAAGTCCGAATCCTTGAATTATTGGTTTCAATTTACACGAAACACGCAAAAGCTCTTTATTAATACCCTGTACCGAAGGTATACCAAAGTATACCTTATACACACACATATTTAAAGGCGGTGAAAAAAAAAAAGAAGCCATCGAGCAACAAACACGTATACAGTGATTAAAAACAAAGATCATTACAGCCAATTTATGCTCGTATATTCGTTCAAATTTACGTTATATTCTTCACTCTGATTTTTTCTTCTCATTTCAAAACGCATCAACGAATATTAAATCATGGAAGAAAAAAAAAAAGAAGCAAAGTCCACGTTTAAATATCAATTAAGTTGGTAGCCTTACCTCGTCGATAAGTTAACACGATATCGATGAATTTGCAAGTCCATTACTAATGTTAAAATTTCATCTATCGAACCAGCTATTCGAAGCTAGAGATGGTCAATGGTGCGTTGATAAAATTCACGACGACGACCACGACAACGTTTAAGAAATTTTCAATACATAAATGTATACAAAATTAATGGTAAAACGAAAATAATCGAGCACGAACTTAATATATTGTAATTATTATTTTTTTTTTCAAAAAGGTGTACGCTGTTTAAGGGCGTGCTGCTCGCTTTTTATTTACAGACCCTTTTACGATCGTACAAACTGAGGTCTGCCGCGCCGCCTAATAACCGACTAGAAAGGATGGGAACCGCGCCTGCAAAATGTACACAAATAAACCAAGTGTTGCCTCGACTTTATACCTCGAAATGTACCGAAAACGTGCTCCATCGAATATCGGGGATGACTTCAAAAATTCTATCGCTATGTTTTCTTCGTTCTTCTTCTGTTTCGAACATCGTCGTTGTCGTTGTCGTATTTTTTTACGTTAATTTAACCTAATACACTACGAGACGTTTATTCGAGGAAATTTACCCAATAATATGATGCAAAATTCTTCATTATAGGTCGAATCATTTTTATACAGTTTTTCAAGTTGAAAAAATTCAGTAGCAGAAAGCTACTATTTTTTTTTTTCATCGTTGTTTGATAAGTTGGTAAATTTTATCGAAAGATTGAATTAAATTATACGTAGGCTACCAACATGTGCAGTGTAAATTTCATTTTTTATTTTTTTCAAGGCGATGGCAGGAACAAAAGGCCATCATTTAACAAAACTTCTATAAAACATGTATCTTTTAGGATTTTAACGAGGTTCACGAAAAAAAAAATACTTTAATATTTATTTTTACTTCTGACACATTCTATTTTTCACATATTGATTTTATCTTTAAATGATCGTTTATATTATTAAAAAAAAAAAAAATTGGTATTATTTTTTAAAATCTACTTTTTTCCTTGTATTCGACGTATTTTAATCTATCGCAATATGGTATGATAATTTAATCGAGAACATTATATTTCGATGTGATTGGCTCCGATCGATGAGTTCAACTTTCAAAAAATCTATACCTCGAGATTCGAATCACTCGTTAAATTATTCTCGCACATTTATTTACGTATCACCTATTCTGCGAACTTTTTCCAAACCCATATCTATCTCCACCCATAGACTACTATTCCAGCATCCAGCCAGCTAAACAATTAAACCTCGCTACAGTAGAAACGATTATCTACGTTATAGCTCGTCAGCGTGGATATCGAATTTACGCGTAATCATCTCGTATTCGCCTACAGCACCTTGTCTCGAACGGTTGGTAACACTTAAAAAACACCACCTAAAATCGATCACCGAACAGCTGGTAGAGAACAAAACGTTATCAGCGTCTCTGGTGGAATTTTCCCACACTACGAACCGTTCAATCTGGCGACCTTTGATTAGAAAACCCCTTCGTAGCATCTCCTGTCCATCGTCTAAAGACAAACTCCTCGACACCGCGCTCCGTACCGCGTTCCTCCATCGTACTCGTAGCCTTCTGTAACACGCTACCTTACTTCTTAACCACTTTCCATTTCGTATACGTATTTTCTTACCTTATTTTTCACGGACAAGGTGAACGAGGCGAACTTTTACGCAAGATATACGCCATATTAACAGTTTGTCAATAAGAGAATAAAAACTAAACGAAATATATACCACACATTGAGTAGTATATGATACATCATCATTTGTATGTCTATGTATATGAAGGTAGGCTAGGTACAGTACAAATACGATTGTTGTGTAGTTGCGTCTTTATCTTTGACTTTTTCTTCCACGTCCTTATCCTTCTGCTCGTATATATATTTTTTTTCACCACATTTCGTGCGAGTGTATGCACAGCTCTATACCAACAAATACTGTATAGTTGTCTGTCTATATCGTGCGTGAGTACATATTTCTTTTTCTTTCTTTCTTTTTTTTTTTTTTACCCCTCTTTTGTATATTTACTATGAGTAGAAGTACGGTACATATGTAATGCCTTTCTTCGAGTAGACATATAACATGAAGATGCCTTCGAAATTTGAACCTCGGACATTTCTCTTCACTTTTCACACATTTTCATTCTTTTTTGCAGGTAAAACAGGAAAATTACAGCTGTAGTCACATGTACGTACCTATTGCTATCTATCTACCTACCTATCTATCTATCTATCCAGCTGAAAACTACGTACAAGTCGAGTACACGAAACATCGTTAACGAATCAGAAAAAAAAAACCACATAACAAAGGTATAATTTTTAGACGAATTTCCTGTATAATTATTCTGCCCGAAGCAAAAAACCCTGAAAGGAGACGAGGGGACTGTGGTGGTTCGCGTACGGGTACATATTGAAATAAATACCTGAAAAACCGAAAAGGCACATTGACAGCAACGACCAAATCTACCAACTTTCCAGCTAAATTAAATAGGAAAAAATAAGAATAACCAACCAAAAAAAAAATCACTTTTTTTCCAGGCTGTGAGGGAATGCGAGAAGGGGGCTGAAAAAGTTAAAACTCTTAAAGTGCACATCCAGCACAGCCACTAAATCTACATGCAAAATCTCAACCTCGTAGCTCAATTTGGAGGGGATTTATGCGTGGGGCAAACTCAAAGAATAGGAAAAGCCGATCGAAAAACTACTTCTTCAAAGCTTGGTGGGGGTAGGGAAGGGAGGAGGTGCAACAGGTTTGAAAAGTCGAATCTCCTGAAAAAGCACAACTACGGCTCCTACTTGGTCTTCGTAGCAAAATTCAACTTTCTACCTTAATTTGGAGAGAAGATAGGACAATAAACGCTTGTTTCAAGGTCAAACAGGAGGAAAAACCCCATAACTTTTGATTCTCTACCGACTTGATCTATGCCCAAATTTTAGGTAAGTATAACTGAATTTTGACCCGAAGTCATACCCTAACAAAAATAACAAATCCGCAGTCAATTCAATCCAATTACCCAAATGTGATCGATTTTGGTCGGTATCGAGCTGAGGAAATGATTTTTAGTTTTGTGGGGGGGGGGATAATAAAACAAAATAATAAATGAAAAGGAATAATAGTTTAGTCAAATTAGCATTTACCATCAGAAAAATTTACGGGCAAATTTTTTTTCACAGGATCATAGTACATTGGACTGGACTAGTTGTCTCCAATATCGCCATTTCTGCCTAAAAACAGGTTTTTTTTTTTACCAATAACTCTGCCTAACTTTGTTCCTAAACGCGATGCAGAAAAAAAATCGGATCAAAAAATGTAGCTGGTCAAATTTCCAATAAAAAAGATCATTACATATTTTTTTCGAAAATAGATTGAAACACTTTAAAATCAGTTTGAAAAGGACGCGTTACGCGCTAATGTGATGTTCTATGTAAAGTTTTGTCCTGTCGCGAGAGCCAGCCACCAACGTTTAAAAGATGCGAGTATTATCAGCATAAAATCCACATAAAAATCTGTTTAAAATAAAGCTTCACACAAAAATGTCAAGATGATGGGAGGGAGGGGGTAGGATGATAGAATTTCGCATAGGAATAAGATTGATTCCTTGAGGAAATATGCGGAGACCATTTGTTCATGTGAAAGTGAAAAAAATGTCATGAATTTTATTTAGATTTGGTACAAGAATAACTTTCATTTCTCATCGAAAGATGTGTTATTCTACAAAATCTGTTTACTCGCCATATTTCAACCTTTTGCCTCAATTTGAAAGTGAGATATGCTCGAGACAAATTCGAGAAACGGAAAAAACCACTGTTTTGGTGGAGTGAGGGAGTGAAATAATAGAACTGAAGTTCTAAAAAACACATGTAAAATCTCTAATGATTCTATGTACATGCCAATTTTTCACCAAATTTTGGAAGAAGTTACGCGAGGAACCACCTTTCTTAAACATCAAAAAGGGGACATACGTATCGGGTGTTCCGTATTAACCTCGCTACCCTTATACCAGTGATAGGTCAATTTATGAGACTTACAAGTACAATGATTAGCGTACTAAAAAATTGAAGGGACTGAGATATGCTATTTTCAAAATTCAATTTCCGCTCAAACCTGCCACTGACTTTGAAAATTCATAGAAAAGAAATTATTAATGATAAAATTTTCGCTGTTTGCTCGAAAACATCGCATATACTCTGGAGTATGTGCGCTGAAAAATTAAGAGCGGGGGTGAATCGGTTCGTAAGATATGACAAAATGAATACAAAAAAACATGACTAAAATTTTGTAACTTTTTCAGTTTTTTGTGAATAGCTTTTAAAAACGCTATTATGAGCATCTCAGTAAAAAAATTTTAAAACAATGAGATAGTACTCTCAATTCAGAGGTTGAGGTGGTTACCCCGACCGCTCCATTTATATGGAGAAAAAAAATATCAATTGAAAGGGAAAAAAATTTAGTCATTTCTGGACAAAAATAAGGGGAAAAATTCCAATTTTGAAGGTAAATGTGAGAAATGTTAAATGATTGAGCTATAAGGCCTGGTATACAAGTGAGTGACCGTGGTAAAAAAAATGAATAAAGAGTAGGGATAAAGTGGTTGGCGAACTGCGGGGATAAAAGCATAAAAAAATCAAGATGAAAATTTTCACTTTTTTCAGTTTTTTGTAGACAACTGCTGAAAAATTTATAATGAGCTTCTCACTAAAAATCTTTAAAATGAGTAGCAGTACATCCCACACTCAATGGCCTGAGCAGAAACCCTAAACGTTGCTTTCCAATGAAAAAAAAAAAAAATTGTGAAATTTTGAAATTTTTTTCCTAAAAATTAATAATTAGCCTGATTTTCAATGTCCTACTGTCAATGAAAACCAAGCTATTACAGTCTATCTACTAACGGTGGATGAGGGGGGAGAAGAGGGGAGGGGGGTATTAACAAAATTCATTTTGGGGTTCTAGAAGACTATTAAGACGGTTTTTAGCCATGTCAGATATTTATTTTTACTTCATTTTTCCCCCGAACATTAAAATCATTTACTCCGCTCGATACCGACAAAAATCGTTCCAATTCGATAAATCGGCTCAATTTGGCGGTGAATTACATATATATGAGTGGGGATGAACTTGGCTCAAAATTCAATTAGGCCCCATATTGAGGGAGGGGGTGTTAAGAGGTCATAAAGACAAAAATTGCCCTTTTTGAAGCCAACTAATAGAGAATCAAAAGTTGTACAACATATTCAAAAATCGACCTTCTAAGTCAATTAGGAAGGGAGATATGAGGGTTTTCCCCCTTTTCGACCTTGAAAAAGAGCTGTTCCTCCCCTATCTCCTCACCAAATTGAGCTAGAAAGTTGAAATTTGGTATGAACATTTAGTTGGGACGCTAGATGTACCTTTTGGAGGTTTCAACTTTTTAGCCTCATTGAACCCTTTCTACTTGCAATGCTTTTTTTTATAATTCTCATGATTGTAATATGTCACAAAAATCGGGCTGAATTGCAATGTTTTTTCTTTTTTTTTTGTATTTTTCAACATTCAATACATATTCTTTCCTACATAATATACAATTTTTGATTCTATATCGCTTTGATTCAGAAACGAGCTATTTTTTTAACTTATACACCCTCAGCACCCTTCCCCCCATCTTCTCCCACGAAAATTGAGTATCACTGAATTCTGACAAGGAGTCGTCCACTATCATGTGCATCAAATTCGCTGCCAATACAACCCCACTTCCCAAATTCAACCTAATGTGGTTGATATCGAGACGAGTGAATGAATTTTAGTTTATTGTGGCGAGGGGGGAGGAGGAGGAAGAGAAACAAAAAGAACAGAATAAATACGTGATACGGTCAGAAATGGTCTCAACGGTCTTCTGATATTCTGGTATTCTAGTACCTCAAAGCAATGTCGTTGATACCCCTCCCCTTACACCTTCATACGCCGCACAAGTCTATAATCTGTAATAGCCTGGTTTTCATTGACAATATGTCATCGAATTTAATACTCTTAATTTCAGACTCGTTTTAGTAACAATTTATTTGTAAGGATACGAAATAGAACTTCTCCGTTTTGAAGAAAATTCGACACCAACACTTTCGCGAAACATTTTCTACGCTTTACATTTTCTTCAGTCGTTAGTACGCTTACAAAGGTAGGTAGGGTGTACATACGAGTAGCTAGGTAGCTAGGTAGCAAGGTACGTAGACGTACTACAAAGTGGACTAATCGAACGACGGTATTAATAATTCACCCGCTATACTATAACGTAGTAATTTTTGAAACATTCGTTTTTTCACTTTTCGTTTCTTCTCGTGCATACTACTTACTAGAAAGGGTGGTCATCGAAAATTGGCTTTCCCCTCCCCAAATTCTAACCACACACTTTCCCGCTTATCTACCCAACAACGCAACCCAAGTATAGCATACATCGACGAATAAAAAAATATATAACCTCTATTTTATTCCCTCTCTTCTCGTCTACAATAACGTAACAGCGTCAGCATGCGAATAATAATTCTCTCTTCGTCTCCCCGCCAGCCTGCTTCTTCTCGTTCTCTTATTCATTCTGTGATGCGGGCAAAATTCCAGATTAAACTTGGTTCGTTCTTGTGTACAGCGTATTTACGGCGTTTTACGTATGCAATACTTTCACCAGCATACCAACTACATAGTATACGTTAACAAATTAAGGCGGTTCTTCGCGGTATTGTTATCTCGTCTCGTATACCACTAATACATACGATCACGACGTGTACCAAAAGTCTACCACTGGTAAATACTTATGTACGTAAACGTACATATTCTGTGTTCGTAGAATATGCATGCATTGTTTGTCGCTTCGAACCGTGTCTGGTTACAAATATGACAATTTTTTTGTCCACGATTTTACACCACTATTAACGTAAATTTTTTCTTTACCATTATATCCCTTTTTTTCCCCACTATAATGACGCGTGCTGTATCGTCAGTATAAAATTAAATAACAAATTTTACGACCGATCCGATGACAAGTACGAGATCGTAATAATTGTCTGAAATGAGTTTCTAAAATTTACGCTCGTATATTTTTACTTTTTCATTTTGTTCAAGCTATTTAAATAAGAATAGAAAAATTCTTCTCGTAAAATATCAATTTCGCAATTTAACTTCGTCTAGATTCTTACCTATATTTTTTTATGGGGCTAGCGAGCAAAAGCTGCATAATAAACGAGTATAAAAATGTAGTAAATTTGATCGGCTAGGGATGAAAATAAGAAAGGAAAGGTCGTAAAGGAGGTAAAAAAAATCGATCAATTGGAACGAAATGTGAAAATTGATCCAATTGGTACTGGGATTTTTAGGTTTGAATGCGCCAAAAATTTCGTACATAGGTACTGTGGAGTATATATTTGAATGTAGCCCCAAATTCTCTAAAATTCATGAACGCTCCCTCTTAGGTGGAAGGATGTAAAGAGGGGGGGGGGGATTTTCAAATTTTTCGGCAATAACTTATCAAATAATGTATTTATTAGAAGACGAATATTTTTACTTCCTTAGCTTTTTCTCGTAAGAGGTTTTTACTGGTGTGTGAGGGGGGAGGGGGGGGAGCTAGAGCATACGGAAATGGGTAATTTTTGAAAATTTTCCATCGACACAAATAATTTTCCATAATCGGTTTAATTCACTTTAAGGAGTGGATGTTTTACACGGCGCTTCCCATCATTATGTAAAATAAGAAAAATTCCACAACAACCCCTTTTCTCAAAATGGGCTGGGGAGGGAAAGTTATCGCTAAAAAAGTAGAGACTTTCTCCGAGCACAGATCGGTTGCAATAATAAATTTGAAAAATTTGTTCAAACGAACCATCTAGAGCATTAAAAGATGAACATTTTTGTCCTTTAATTTTTCCCCAGGTGGTCGAGGGGGAGGGGGAGCGTTCTGAAAAAAAGGTAATATTAGAAATCTTTTCATTAACTGAATAAGCTACGCTAGTGCGAGGCAGGCATAAATTCCATGCAGTTAAAAATCCAATAAGCCTCATTCTGCGAGTTTTATGGGAGCTGAATATAATTTTTATAACAGTTCCAGCTCCACAATCAAATTGGGCTTGTGCTTTTCCGGCTTTACCATAGTATTCAGCTGTTGGACCCCAACGGAGCACCATAAAGGGAGGTTCAAAAGTGTATATATCACAAAACCTGCACGTAGGTAAATATCCTGTCAAGGAATTATGAAACTATGTAGCTCTTATACCGAAATTCGACAACAAAGCTGAAGGGGAGGGGAGGGGTTTAATATAAAAAATTTCATAATGCGCACAATACATATCTAGACATGTAAATCAATGTAAGGGTTCTTTGATATGCTTACTATTCAGTTCCCAAACTATGAGGTAAGCCTCCCCCTCAATTAAGGAAGGATGTAATTTGAAAATATTAAAAATAAATGAACGAAATGAAACAAAAATAATCTATCATGACCAAAAATGTCCGTAGTGGTTTTCTAGCGTCTCAAAACGAATTTTGTTGATATCCCCCCTCATCTGCGGTGTTCTTACTGACAATATCACTTGGGAAATTACACTAAAAGTATACTAGGGTGGAACAGGAAAAAAGGAATACTTCAGATTTTGATCATCTTCTCTGAGGACATAATTTTGAGTGGGGAAATGGTTATTTTAGAAAAAATGTTGAAAAAAATAAAATTTTTCTCGATTTTGGTTTACCTAACTCTTCTTGAAACTTCACATGGTATATCTAAAAGGTGCAATTTGAGTTTCTATACATCTACTCGACCCATTGACAGCTCGACTGGATACCACATTTAGGGTTCAGAATGAGTTTTGAAAATTCACAGATCGCGAAAATCTAGTGTCTCCAAAATCCTCAAATCCAAATTATTTTTCGATATTTTACGAATTTTCAAAAGATTTGTTTGTATTTTATGCACAAAATATTACTTCTGTTGCATGTGCCTGTAGAAAAAATCTTTGAGTCATGATCCATCGTGATGTTCCGGTAAATTTGTCCAACTCTTTCATCTCTTATGAGAGATAATCAAACTCGAACCATTCTTCTAGTACTGAAATCAGAGGCACTTGGTAGATTTGAAGGATAGATCAGCCGATATAACACCATTTCAGCCCTTGCTAATTGACTTGTAAAGGAACGAGCGAGCGAGCGAGCGAGAGAGAAAGTAAAATTTGGTTCCTCAACGTAATAGCTCTCTTTTCAGCAATCTGACTGCGAACCGATGCAATGGTATGCAGTACCCGTACTCTCGTAGGCTAGTACCTCATTATTCTATAACGATTTGGTTTCATGTTGGATATTTCACAGTTTTCGGTATGTAGTTCCTTGTTAGCATACTCAAAGTGTAGCATACTAAGTCTAACTATGTACTATGTACACGCGAATACCCTGCTCGCAATTCGAACGACCCTGAATTTTGCAAACTAGCTACGCTAAAATGAAGTACGAGCGTACGTGTCAATTTTTATAGACGCATGTTCGAAAAACGTATTTATCAGTGCTCGTTTTGCAATATTAACCATGTAATTATGTCTATCTCGACGACGACGCGACGAATGTTTGCAAATCAGTTTCGACCTTCGTTTCGGCCGAATTTGAATTTGTCGAAAATAAATATTTCTTAAACGAGACAACAACGTTCGTAGCGGTAGAGAGAATAGCTGCGACGCGCCGCGTACTCGTAATATCAATTTTTACACTTCTCAGAGCATTGATAAATTACCTTAGGTAATGTTCGTTAATAAAAGCCCGTGTAAATCATAAAAATAACAAGTGAAGTACACGGATATGATACATATGGAGGGTGGAGTATCAAACGACACTGAAAAATTAACAAAAAACGAAACCACTCGACTTTAACTGCGATCTCCCTGTTTGGTAAGGGGTTATACAATTTCCCCATGGCACTCTCTGTCTGTCGTAAGAGGCGAGTTAAAGAGAACCACGGTAACCCTTTCTCCCCCCCCGGTCTATAGTAGCGCACTCTTAATATTTTTATAATTTATTCTTCACTAAATTTAAACGGCTCCGAGTTCCGACACCCCTTAAATGGGGCAGGGGTGCTAAGAATATCCGTTCACGCTTATCGGTTTCATTTGGCGAAGAAGATCAACAAAATAGGCACGTGGAATGTACGTGGCCTGAAGACTACAGGTAAGTTAGCTGAAAAGAGTAGGGTTGCTGATATTAGGAATCAATAAAACCCACTAGAACACCGTTGGCGAATTCACATCAGGCGAGGGAAACTTCGTCTTTTTGTCCAGTAAAGGTAGACACAGGAGTGGCAATCATAGTAGATGGAAGATACAAACACCTGGTATTAGGTGCAAAGGCCATCAACGATTGGATGGCAGCTGTCAGGATTGATGCAGCTCCATCCACCGTAAGTATCACGAGCATATGCCCCAACTAGTGCAGCACCAGATGAAGAAATTGAAGAATTTTACAGTACCCTCAAAGAAACACTGGCTTCACTACCAAGAAGCGACATAAAACTGGTGCTGGGAGACTTTAATGCCAAAGTTGGGAAGACTGGTAGCAGTGATGCTTTCTATAGAGTAGTTGGTAGTCATGGTCTAGCGACAAGAAATGAATGTGGAGACAAGTGTCTCCAGTTCTACGTGGAACAGCAACTTGTGCTGGCAAATACCTTGTTCCAACAACATCATCGCAGACTACACACGTGGAAGTTGTGTGATGGTCATACTTGTAATCAAAATGACTACATTCTAATCCAGAAAAGATGGAAATCCTCGATCATTAGAGGCAAAAAATATCCTGCAGCTGATGAGACATCAGATAATCAACTTCTGGTGACAGGAGGCAACTCTGCAGTGTGATATGGCAAGAGTTGTAAATCACCCACTGAATGGTGTAAGTCGATGCAAGATTATGCTCTAATTATCAAACGATCGCTCTAATTCCACCCGACAACCGTATCAAGAAATATCTATACGGGCAAATTCCATCTGAACAAGCCGGGTTCATGCCAGGAAGAGGCACAAGGGAACAGATAATGAATGTCTGACAAATCATCGAAAAAAGCAGGGAGTTCAACATACCAGTAGTGATGTGTTTCATAGATTATTTCAAAGCTTTTGAATGCGTGAATTGGAAGAAGCTCTTCAAAGTTTTAGGAGAGATGAGAGTCCCTGCTCATATAATAGATTTGGTGGAGTCCCTATATGAGTTCAATTCTATTGTGGTGAGACTTGATGATGGAGAATTTGAAGTTTTTCAAGCAGAACAGGAAGTGTGTTAAAGATGCAAATTATCCCCGCAGTAATTCAACATCTACGGTGAGCACATAATTCGTGAGGCTCTAGAACATTAGACTGATGGTATTTACATTTGAGGAAGAAGAACCTCCGATTTGAGATTTGCAGATGATACCACCTTGATTGCTTCGGACGAAGAGGAAATGGCGGAGCTCGTCAACCTGGAGAAGATAACCAGCGAAAAACTTGGACCTGTATTAATACATTAAAAATAAAAGTCATAGTAGTGGATTGGGCCAAGTGTCTTCCAGTTTCTACAGCCTTGAGCGAATACGAAAAGGTCAACGCTTTCGTATATTTAGGCTCCATCATCAAAGCAGATGGAAGTTCGTGAGCAAAAATACAGTACCGTATCGCTCTGAGCAAATCAGCTATGGCCAGACTGCATAATGTCACATGTAATAACAAGATTTCCAGAAAGACAAGGTGGAGACTTATACAGTCATTTGATTTTTCTGTTTTCCTATACGCTGCAGAAACATGGACGTTGAAGGCAGATAATAAAAGAAGAACCGATGCCTTCGAGATATGGGTCAGGCGAAGGATGCTGAGGACACCCTGAACAGTTCTACAAACAATCATTTCAATCATCAATAAAATACAGGAGCCAGACAAGCTAAGTGTTTTATGCGAGGAACCTATTCCAGGATATTTTGGACATGTGACCAGGAGAGAAGTCGGAAATCTCCAAAAAGACATTCTCTTTGGTAAAGCTCCTAGTAAAAGAGGGAGAGGAAAATTTCCGACCAAGTGGTCTGACATCATCAAAGCGCGAATGGACTCTGTGGTAAAAGCTGCTTCACAGGCATGGGATCGTGACAGGTGGCGCACTCTTTTAGATGTAATACGGTCATAAGCGACGAAAACCTAATGATTGTCATCTTTGTTTTTCAGAAAATTGTAAAATAACAAAAAACTAACGTTTTTACAAAACCTCTGGAAAGAAGAATAATTATGGAAACAAATTATTTTGAATTCAAAAATGAAAAATTATTCCATTTTTGGAAAACATTTTCAAAAAAAGTTTTCATTTGATTTCTTAAAACTTTTTGAGTTTTACGATTAAAAAAATCGAGTTTAGGTATTAAAATTGCTATACCCTATTGAGGTCATTTCATAACTGCAGTGACCTCGCCATTTAAAGATTTCCTAAAAAAGCAAAATTTGGCCCACCCTAAAATACACCTTCATGCATAATGAATTCTTATCATCGTCACCACTATCACCATCACCAGCACCACTATCAAAATTCAAAACCGAAATTAGAACTTCCTTATAATTCGCCTTCGATATAAAATACACAAAATACATCAATCGAAACGTTTCAAAAATACACGAAAGGAACCTGAAGCAAACCAGCAAGCTCAAAGTGTCTACATCAAGTTTAAAGTCTGACACCAGATTTCGTCGGTCGTTCCAATATAAGGATAAAACTGCTCGCGACAGTTATAAATTAAACGGGAAAAAAGGTACGATACAATACCAATAATAAATTACCATTGGTAATCAAACATAGCTGCCGCAGATTACATTTAGCTTGCTTGCTCGTTTTATATTATAGTCTAGGTATATCGTTCGATACACACACACATATATAGGTGTGTGTGTGTGTATACCATACCTAGGACCTACCAGTAACGAGTATCAACGCACAAGAAACCACGTACTTACACGAGAAGTTAGTCGGCTGTCGAACATGTCGAAAACATTTCGCGTCGCGTTGTAAAAATCGTTAATTATTTTTCTTTCAAAAAGTAGGTACCAGTAGGTAGGGCACTGAATACCCATACAAGCCTTATCCAAGTATTTCGTTCTTCGTCGAACCTTTCATCATTATCGAAAATGGCGGCGTAAACATATATGCCTGTTTATTTATCGTAGTATACCTACCAATAACGTCTTAATTGGACTTTAATCTCATTACTACCATAGCCACTTCTCCTTGCCCACCCGCCTTCTCCACCCAATCAAATTAGTTACAAATATTCGCCAAATGATTCAATTATACTTTGTGTACTGTACGCAGTACCTCTTTCTCTACCTATAGTACAGCGAACTATCGCAATCTGTAACACAGCGAAGGTATCGTGTATACGACCACACATGCACCAACCCAACCCGGATACCTAACCTACGCTAGCTACACAAACAAAGGTCACACAATTCATCGAAAAACGACGCGACGCAACATTTAACCAACAACCTCGGCCCCCAACTCCGGTATCTCAACGACGTTGGCTGGCTCGCCTTTCGTAGCAGCATTTTATTCCGGACCAGAGAGATGTTGCAAAAAGTTGGCCGCAAACCATTTTACGTACTGAGCGACGCAAATAACCATTACAACATCAACTTAAAAACAAATCAAACAATACAAAACACGCTTAAAAGGGCTTCCAAAGTAGAATTACCGAGGCGTAAATACTCCTCGCTACAACGTTCGTTACAAGCAGCGCGTTCATTGTTCGACATAATAACGGAAAAAACCTCATTACCAGAAGTAGTCGAGTACAAAGGCCTTTGACGATAGATTGACATCTTACACAAATTACCGCTCTCTGCGGCTGTTAATTTGATTAATTCTCTCATACAATCTGTACGCACCCTTCCAATCCCACTCGTTCTCTCAACTTGTTATGTTATGGGCTACTGTAACACAGCTCATCGGTTAGTTCGCTGTCTCAGTTCTGACTGAGTAAGTATTTAAAATTGTAAGGTCGAACTGGTCATCTACTATTGGACGATAGGTAATGGGTACATGAATAAGAAAAGCTAAAAACGTGGGTACTGAGCACATACTTAGAACAGTTTAGCCTGCGCTATGATTTGGACAAAATGTCAAACATCTACAATAATGATCCTTGTGCTTTTAAATTTTTAATCTCAAATCAACGATCGCATCGGCGCAATAGTTGACAATTTCCAAGCTAAGTAAATAGGTAATTTGAACATGTCACGATTTCAGAATATTTAAAATTAATTGAACATCAGTACGAAACCAGGAACTTCGATGCAGAGAAACCATAATTGTTGAAAAGATTTACCTGCCGCTTCGCTCATTGGTACAGTAATTTCAGCTCAAAAATAGCCCAAAACCTGATCAAAATTCATTAAAAGGAGAAATTTCGTATACAGGGTGTCTCATCTTGATAGCACTTCCTTTATACCACAACTATTGCAACACAAGTTGGGCTAATGTAGCATGTGTTGCCTATTCAAAACATTGCAGGAGCTGTGCTATAGGCACTTAAATTTTTCATTTTCGAAAAATTCCATTTTAAAAACTAAAAAAATGTAGAAAAAGATTTGAAAATTTTTGCTCATAACTTTTCAGAAAGCTCTTATAAGTGCTCAATTAGTAAATTTTTCTCGAAGTAACAGGGTATCCTATGGCTACAGTTCATCATCATTAGTAGACCACCACAATCTGGACACTCAAACAGTTCAAAACCAGATTGTTTGGATTCTGATGGGCTGGATGTTGATGGCCTTCACATTGATGTTCAACTGTTCTGCACTGTTACCATCTAGATCGTCTACTGTTGAATTACGTATGGCAAAAAAGTTGAATTTCACGAAAAAAAGTCAAGCAATTTTCAAAATTCCTAATTTTGTAAAGAAATTGGAAATTTTCTAAAAGTCGTCACTTCAGATGACATTTGGACTCCTACCAGAACCAGAGAAGTGATAACATGAAGAATTTTGAAAATTTGCTTGGAACTTTTTTCCTCAACATTCTCGAGTTGACATTCAAGATGTTGGTAGCCCAGATATTGATGGTCAACTGTTGACAATCGGATCTTGATGGTCCATTATTGACAATCAACTCTTGATAGTTCACAATGGGCTATCAACTATTGATGGTCAAGTTTTGATGGATTTGGACTAACAAGCGTTGACAGTCCAGATATATTGATTGTACTGTTGTTGATGGTCCACTACTCTAGGTCAACTCTTGACATTCCACAGTTGACTATCAACTATTGATGTTCAAATCTTGACAATGCGGATGTTGATGGTATATTATTGTTGGTCAACTCTCAACAGTTCACAGTAATCTTGATTGTGTAAGTGTTGATGGTCCAGTATTGTTGGTTAATTCTTAGCTGTCCACTGTTGACTATCAATTGCTAATGATCAAGTGTTGGCAGATCTGGTCATGTTTGACGAAAAAGTTGAGCATTGTAAAAAAAAATGCTAAGTAATTTTTTTCAATTCTAAATGTTGAAAAACATTACAGATAAAATTTGGACTTATGCCGTAGCAAGGGGAGGTAAAATGCTCACAAAGTCAAAAAGGACAAAACTCCCCATATTTCTGCTCCTAATTGACCTGGGTGGCTGATTTTTGGAAATGTTACACAACTTTGAATTCTCTATCGATCAGACCAAAACGGAACAATTTTTGCAATTCTTGCCTCTTGGTATTCCCTTCCCCAAATTTTGACGCAATTGAATTTTGATACGAAGTCATCCCCACTTAAGAATATCAAATTCGTCCCCGATCTAGGCCTACTACTTAAATTTAGTTTCGGGCGAAAAGATTAATGAAAAAAAGAAATTTTTGGCGCGACTAAAAGTAGTCTCAATGGTCTTTCAAGACCCCAAAACGTATCTCCACCATAAACCGTCAGTCCGTAACAACTTGGTTTTCATTGAAAATATGACAGAAAATCAGGCTAAAAATATTCAGGAATGAATTATCAATCAATATGGATCCTCTAAACTCATTTTTAGGTATTTCTACTATTTGGAGGTCTCTTGACGAATTTTGACTAATTTTCAGAATTTTCAAATGCATACCAAAAGTGTGCTAATGAATTTTAGGGATTGAAAATTTAACGATTTTGAAGTGATATTAAGAAATGTTAAAAAATTTTGAATACAACGAGATGAAATAATAAAAAAATGCTTAGAGTAAATTTCTTGCATAATCTCCTCCGTGTTTCATTGTAATTTGATTAAAAGTGCGGCGAATATCAAACAACAGACCATCAAAAATATAAGCAAAACCAATAACTATTGAATTTTAACATAACTTAAAGAGTTGGCTAAAAGAAGAAAAGATGCAGCTTGAATTATAAAATCAACAGCAATTTTGAGTCAAATAATAAAATGATAAACATAAAAAAAGACTTTAAAACAAATAAAAGAAAAAAGAAAGAAAATAAAAACAAATTTAAAAAACATGAAAAACTAAATTTTAATCACGTTGAAAAAAGTTTTCAAAAAAAAGGGTGTAATGACGAAATACAATTTTTTTTTTTTTTCAATGTTTCTTGAGTTCATAATTCACATTAATCGACATTTTCATTCGGAGAATCAACTAAACATGCTTTTCGTACTTCGTATGAAATTTATAACACGGTAATGACCAAACACCATTTTTTCTAATAATTATCGGTGATTTTCATTCGATATCCCAAAACATGGTATAGCTCAAATCACAACATTATGACCATGTAGACCAGCCACGGTTAACCTACATATTACGACTGTAATCAAAATTTCTACGCTTTAAAGAAACGTCGCGTCTCGTCTCGTCTCATCGCCGCTAAATTATTTCGTATTTTTTGATTACATTTTGCGATAGGAAAATTTCCTTTATACTCATGAACGTATATAAAATTATGCCTCGCTTCGTTACGAACCTTCAATTTAGATGGTTCGAATTGATTTCTAAATTATACTCGAATTCTTTTCGTCACTTTCGTGACGGAATATTTCATAATTCGAATTTCAAATCTTCTACGTTGGTCGTAAAAAAAAAAAATTCATATACGTATAAAATATGTACGAGCGATGCGATGCGATGCGAAGCGACGTAGTTGTACGAGTATAGCCAACTTCAGCGTAGTAGATATTTGATCAACCATGCAAACGACAAAAATTTGCTATCCTACCCGTTACGTAAATTCTATGGATTTATAATACGTGTATTTTGTATATAAATACGAAGTATGTCGTAAACGACAATGACAACGACGACGACATCGACATCTCGCTGATTTTCGTTATCTTGTTTCTTTTTTCGCTACTGCCTCGGAGCGTTAGAAAAAAAAATGCTTTATTTCACGCTACCTTCGTATATACGTATGCACATCTTGTATGAAAAAAGCTAACCGCGTATTCTTTACAAATAAGCATTACATAAGTAGGTAGGTAGACAGATAGGTACGAGGTAGCTACGTACCTAATAAAATTAAAACCGACATCGTAGTCGCATCGAAATACCATCAGTAAAAGCTTTTCGACTGTGAATTCTATTTAATATCTATTACGTGTCAATAATGACATTACGAACGACATCTCGAAATGTTTCATTATATATTTTCAAGCGAGAAAAAACTACGAGAAAGAGAATTAAAAAAGAAGAAAAGTTCGCTTACCTTTTGAAAGTCTATCAACGCTTTCGAATCTTCCTTCCACTTTGCTACGTAATGAATCGAGATCAAAAGGTGATGTAAATCCATGATCTACGCTACGACTTTTTCCCCTGTTGAAAAAAAAATTAATTAGATTTTATTTATATATTATTAGAGGGTTGGGGAAGTATTCAACACAGCATTTTAGTCATAGATTAAGTAATAGTGCGGGCGGAAGGGCGAGGGAGGAGGTGTATAGTTTACGAAATCGCATTAAATGAATATGGTAACGATTTCAGCATAGTCAAAATTTTTCGAAGGGCTTAAACCGTCCTCCTTTATTTTCTAAAAAAGAAGAAAAAAAAGGTCACGTTCTGGCATTGGCGTACTTAGTATGGTAGCAAAGAATTGTAAAAGATACAAAAATATACATTTAGGGGCATTTTTGACCTCCAAAAATGACGTTTCACTGTTTCTAGTCCGATAAATAACTATCACTTACTAAATTGTCTAGAAAACATTCGGAAGTGGACTTGCTCAAAGTGGGAGGGAGGGAGGGCGGGAGGGGGGAAGCACAGCCTTCCCCAGCATTTCAAACTGAAAAATTAGATGAATTCATATCATACTCGCTATAATATCTATCTCCTTTGTAATGAAGGGAGAGGGGAGGGTGATCGGACATTCAATTTTTGTTTCCAATGGGAACCGAGAACATGTACAAATACCCAAGGAAACGAGGGTGAAATACAAAAAAAATAATAATAATTTTACCAGAAATATTTCTAAATTTTTCTGCAGGTAAAATTTCAAAATTTCCATCAATTTTCCTAACAAACTAGATATTTTTTCAAACCTAAAATGTGTTTCAAAAACTTCCCGGAAGGAGGAGGAGAGGAAACCAGTTAATTCAACACGTGGTAAGGTTTAATGCCCCCGCAGGGAGGGTACAACGTGTCAAACAAAATTTATCGAGCAAATCTTGCAAAAATTTTTTATGGGTCTCTCCCATAGACGAATTTAGAGGGGAGGGGGAGGACTAAGCTCCTCAGATGTTGAATTAGCCTCTACAGAAAGTTTTTCTATGTATAGTGAATATTTCGAAAATCATGGAAAATTTTTTGAAACTAATTGAACTAAAAAAAAAAAAAATACGAATTTTTTCAAAATTTCATCCTTCTTTCGCTCGGGAATTCATACACTTTCATTTCATATCAAAAATTAAGATTCCAACTACATCCCTCTTCCCTTCGATAAAAACATTTTTAACTAGCTCAAATCTACATATTAATTTAATGTTTTTTGTTTGATTGGCGGCTTAGCCCTCCCAAATCAAATCACCAAACTTTGCCTACCCCCCTCTTCCCTTCCCTCAAGAATACATTACAAAATGGTGAGCGCAAAAATGTGAAAGAATAGGACTTTCAATGAAAAAAAAAGCATTCTTTGAGATTCCAGCTTCATTTTCGTAGATTATACGATTGAAAATTTCAAGCAGAATAGTTTCTAAATTTGATTAAAATTTCAATATTCTCATAAATTTCCACGATGTTTTAAACATTTTATCGAAATTTAAACTGGTTTCCAGAAATTTCGAACCATTTGCGCGATATTTATACTAGTATGAAGAAAAAAATCAGTTAGTGAGGGGGGAGGATTAAACATTTGCGAGAGCTTAAGCCTTAAGCCTTATCTCTCCCTCCCTTAACGTATGAATAGAGCTAATTATGTTTGAGCGAAGCTAGGGCGAAATCATTTTGGAAAGGTATGTAATTTTTAAACGAAAAAAGCCCATTTTTAAATTTATTTTACATAAAATTTTGTTTTTAATTATTGAAAAAAAAAAAAATACTGGACCTTTGTTTCAAAAATGTCATATTAAATTAATCTTCGATCCAAGCCTATTGCCTGAATCAGATAAATTTTGGATAGTACCAAACCGAATACATGGTTTTTGTTTTGGGCGAAAAAAATTCTGACAAGTCCAAAAACAGCCTCAATGATCTCCTAACGATTCCTTGGCAGATAGAACGATACAAAACAAGTAAGACTGACGTAACTGTGTACCCTCAGGACAAAACTTCATTAAAATTATATCCTGTAAAATAATTACTGTTCTGTTACAAGAAGTAGGGCTTATGATTTTAATTAGATATCAATATCACCGGTTGCGTGCATCGAGCTCGATTCAAAAATACATGGAATCTGCATGTAATTGCTCCATAGCCAAGATGAACGCAATGCAATATTTCAATATGCGCCTAAATTAATGTAATCACTTACGTCGATTTTGTAACACATTCAATTAAGATGGTAGAATCTACAGGGATTTGAAAGACAAAATCGAATAAGAATCTAAATCTTGCTGGTATTTTAAGGTATATCAAAGTACAAAGTAAACAACCAAGGAAGGTGTAGACCATAAAATAATAACGATCGAATAAAATATTGATAAAAGCAACGTATTGTATACAAACGTAGCTAGACTTTAAGGGAGCGAATAAAACACAACAAAGTACTCGTCCATCAAAAATGTACCCACGTAAATGCGGCAGGAGAGAAAAATAATCCGGGCACTAAACATAAAATGTATCAACACTAATGGCGTATAAAAAAGCTTTCATTTTTGCCAACTTTGTCAAAGTTTTCTATACGAAGGGTAGAGAACATCATCGAGAAATTACAAAGCGTAAAAAACAATTACACAAATTTACTTAAAAGAAAAGAAAATCAAAAAACGAACGAAATTTAAGAGTAAAGTTTTGAAATGATTCTTTACACAACTGGCTCTCGAATAAATTCAAAAGCAATCTTCAATGTACATAAAAGTTTTTCGACGACGACGTTTTCAAATTCCAAGGTCAATTTAACCTCTTTGCACGTTTTTCTTCTCCTAACCTATCGCATCAACCAAAACACACCGTATAAATCGGGTTGAAACGTAGCTGGCTAATTCACAATTTCAAAAACGTCGTCGTTTATTGAAAAAAACATGCTAAGTGACGCGACGTAAACTCTCATACTTACCACAAATCGTCTACACCTTTCTAGCCCCCTCCCCTCTTTTGCCTTACTTCTTTCGTTTTATATTTATAATGATTTTTTTTTTTTTTTTGAAAATTAAAATAGATTATAACTCGACAATTTTATCGTCTCGTTTGAGTGTAGTATTTTTTGTGCTTCTTTTATTTGAATTACTCTCGTTGAACGTCTTCCTTTTCCTGTTTTTCAATAGGGCTTTCATCTTTTTCTACCCTGCAAGACACTTTGTGAATAACCCGATTAAATGCGGAGAACAATTGCGCGTTCGTAAAATTTTATAGTAATAAATGAAAACCTTATCGTCGTCGTCGTCGTCGTCATCGTCGTCATCGTTGGTTGTGTATACTCATATAATCCTCTCTTCTGTATTACGATTACGCTGGTTTTCCCGCCAATATAAAGCAACGATGATGACGACGATGATAAAGATAGACGAAGAAAAATAAGAAGAAAAAAACACTGTACAAAATCCTTACGCTTCATCGTCACCTTCAAAACTTCGTCCAGTTAATTATCCACCGCACTGAGCCGTTGCTTTGGGGAAAAAAAAAGAGCATCGCAATGTGTTGCTTTTTGAGTCCGATTTTCCTAAAGTTGAGAAAATACGCGAATTGTTCGCTCGTGAAATGAAAAAAAGATGCCCTCAGGGATGTTTTTTCCTCAGTAGAGGTAGGGGTAAAGGGAGATATGGGAATGAATATAAGAAGTTCTAAAAAGGCACGTGTAAATCCTTCATATCCAGAATTTCAACCTCTTACCTGTATTTTTCAGGAGAGATGTTCTTAGGACAGTCAAAAAATATAAGAAAACCCAACCAAAAACCACTTTTTAGGGGAGGGAGGGAGGGGGAGGGAATGAGGATTGGAAAAGTCGAAACTCCCAAAAGCACATCTACGGCTCCTACCAAGTTCACATATCAAATTTCAACTTCTTGGCTCAATTTCGTGGGAAGATAGGGCATGAACAGAACTTTTTTCAAGGTAAAAAAGAAGAAAACCCTTCATATTTCCCCTCTTAATCCGTCTATGAGGTTAATTTTTGGATACATTGTACATTTTTGAATTCTCTATTTTGCGATTTTAGACCCTCAGCACTCACTCCTCCAAATTTGGAAACAAAAGACTTCTGACCCGAGGGCATTCTCACTTCAAAATATCAAATCGCACACCAATCGAAATGTATTCGCCAAATTTGATCGATTTTTGTCGATATTGAGCTGAACAAATGATTTTCGTCTCGGAGGGGGGGGGGGCATCGCTTTACGATAATGTGTCTGAAAAGTCGAGACCTCCATAAAGCACATCTAGGGGCTCCTACTAAATGTACTTATTTAATTTAAAGTTCCTAGCGCAGTTTGAAGGGAGGGGGGTATATGAGGAACAAACTCAAAAAACTCAAAAAATGAGAAACCTTAATCAAGCAACCACTTTTTTGGGGCTGTAGCTAAGAAGTCGGAGTTCTGAAAAGACAAATTTAGGGCCCCAACTGAATGCACATACCAAATTTCAACTTCTTAGCTCAATTTGATGGGGCGATAGGGGAAGAACAGACTTTTTTCTGCGTCAAAAAGAGGGGGAAACACTCCATACCTCCCTCCTAATTGACTTAGGAGGTTTATTTTTGCATATGTTATACAACTATATTAGTTTCCTACAATTGGCCGAAAAATGGACAATTTTTGCGTTTTTGGTCCCTCAGCACACCCTCCCCAAAATGGGGCAAAACTGAATTTTGACCCACAGTCATTCCCATTCAGATATATCTAATCCGCCGCCAAACTGAGCCGATTAACCGGATTGGAGTGATTTTGGTCGGTTTCGAACGAAGTAAATGATTTTAATGTTCAAGGGGAAAAAATTAAATAAGTAAATAAAAGTAAATATTTAACATGGGTAAAAATTGTCTGACAGATCTTCTACGACTCCGAAACGGATTTTATTGATACTCCACCCTCATCAGCCATTGGTCGAGGACAATTGGACATATCCAAGAATGGTCGTGATGGTCTTCTAAGACCCCAAAACGGATTTTTATTGATACCCCCCACCTCAGCCATAGGTGGATGATGTAATAATCTGATCATCATTGACAATATGACATGGAAAATCAGGCTAAAAATGAAAAAACCCGTCTAAAAAAACAATTTTTTGGTGTTATGAGGAGGTGCAATGGGTTTGAAAAGTCAAAACTTCAAGTAACCTTATCAAATTTCAACTTCCTAGCTCAATTTGGAGGGTAGATAGGGAAGAAGCAGCCGTTTTTCAAGGTCAGAAAAGGGGAAACTTCTAATTAACTTGGGAGGTTAATTTTTGGATGTTATACAACTTTTGATCCTCTATCGATTGACATAAAAAGTAAGAATTTTTACGTTTTTGCTTCCTCAGCATCTCCTACCCCAAATTTGGGCAAGACTGAATTTTGACCCCAGTTCATCCTCATCCAAATATATCGAACCCGGCATCAATCCAAGGGTACTGCTTAAACTTGGTTGATTTCAGTCCATATCAAGCTGAGCAAATGATTTTAATCTCTGGCTTAAAAAATTCAATAAAAAGAAATGAGTTCCTGACATGGCCAAAAATGGTCTCAATGGTCTTCTAGGACCCCAAAACAAATTTTACTTGACACCCCCCCCCCCCCTTCATAGGTCGGTAGTCTGCAATAGCCTGGTTTTCATTAACAACACGACGTAGAAAATCAGGCTAAAAACCACACGATACTATACCCGGAGTAATTAAAGCGTATTTTCGAAGTACCCTACGCTAGCGATTCCTCCTCCCTCCGTCATCCGTTTACACTAAGCTCTACTCGTAGCTGGCGGATATCATAAAATCGTTTATATCGTACAAAACTCCAAAAATGGGAGAAAAAAACACAGAAAAAAAAAAAGGAGTAAAGAAAACTGCAGACTCGAAAGCATCGCTATACATTCGCACGCCGGAAAATACGATGCGAAAAAAACGGAAACGAATTCGCATTCTTTTTTTTTTTTTTTTTAATGGTCTAAGGCTTTCCTGTCATATTTTCCTTTTTTCATCCATTTCGAAAAGTATATACGCCTCGTGACACACCGAAAAACGAACTCGTATGGTTTTCATTTTACGTTGAATATTTATTCGCCTTGTTTAATTCCGAATATTCTTTCCCTACTACGGCTACGTCACCCTTCTCCTCTCGTTCCCTTATCTCGGTATCACCTTTTTCAGCTTTTATTCTGCTATATAGTTTAGATTCTCTATATACACAGGGTCTTTCAAGAGCGTGCTTTTTTCCTTTTTCAAGGTCGTTATCAGAATTCATTTCAAGTTACAACACATTTTCGCATTTTTGAACTAAACAACAAATATTTATGCTTCTATTTTTTTCAAACACTTACTTACTCACTTACGTACACCGATGAAAGAAACGTTTGAATTTTTTCCCATTTTTATCGACGTTTTGGTATAATTTTCTGCGAGCTTTTTATACGTATAAATAATATACGATATACAACGAAGTATAGTCATCTGCTCGGCTATACCATAATGAATCGTAAAATGGAGAAAAATACGTATACAATATCCGATCACACAACAATAAATGTTACACGCATTTTTCGACCAAAATTTAGATTACGTGAATATGGGCTGCGGTGTGAAGAAATTCTACCATACATATTTTCTGCACTATTCCAGCACAACAAATGATTCGGTGATTTTAAACCCCATCCATATACTCGCGTTACCATTTCAAAAATTCCAATTCGCCACCATTACGTTATCGTGGTATTGTAAAATAGCTATCGTCGATAAAGTAATGATGTTTTCATTCGTTTTCAGGAAAAAAAAAAAAAAAAGGAGGAAAGAAAAGTTGATTGATAACTTCAACCGAGGTTTGCGGTGATTGATAAAAAAAAACAGCAGATAGTTCATTTCGCGAATATGTATCGAATAAATTAGCATTTTTACGTGTCGAACGTTACGAGCAATAAACGATTTTTCATACGTTGAAATTCCATTCATCAATCGAACCGATAAAAAAACGTTAAAAAAAATACAGAAATAGAAAAAATAAAAAAGCCGAACTCACTGATAGAATCATTATTGCTTTGACTTTACGATTCATTGAACATAAAGCACAATATAAATAGGTACAATACCCAACGTTGAAAATTGGATGCCTACCTACCAATTTTTTTTTTTTTTTAATGGAAAAACAATACGCGATTTTTTTTTACCAAGAAACGTAATAAAATTACAATTTTGGTAGATAAACTTTACAGGAATTTTTTTCTTTTTCTTTCTTAACGCCATGTTCTGCAACGGAGGCCAGAGACGTATTGAATGGATAATTGTTTGAAGAAGGGGTTTTAGTCCAGTTTTGGTCACAAAGGATAGTAGATTTTGAATTTTTTGACGATCATTAGCCAGAACTTCTACACGATTGTTTGATGTAAGATGTAGGATTCTTTCTCGGTGATACTTGGGGCATTCGAAGAGTATACCTATAAGTTATGGTGATTTAGCATTTGCATGTTGGGCATAAGGGAGGAGAGTTTTTATTCAAGAGATAGGAATGTGTCAAAAGAGAATGACCTGAGCGCACTCGCGTAATGATTACGTCGTCTTTTCTAGAGATA
>FIZR01002459.1:0-24630 GCA_900060175.1 Ferrisia virgata
GAAATTTTTACATTATAAGCTTTGAAATTGATGTTTTGTTTCATTTTAATTAAAATGCAACTTCGTTTTTTATTTCTAGTTCTTAATGCAATTCTGAAGTCCGATACTAACTCACCATCCTTTTTATTTTCCAATGTTGGAAGTAGACGATAAATGCATTATTTATTTTTACAGCGCATTAATCACATACAAATAAAGAGTCAACAAATAATCACAATTGCTTAATTCAATAAAACATAAACATGAAATATACCTCACAAATAATAATAGTTGAGTAAAATTTTAAAAATTGTAGATTTCAACGATTAACTGGTAATCAACTTGGAATAACTGTAACTCAAACTATCTTTTATCATAACTTGAAACTCAATACATATACTGAAAAAAGAACTTCAACTGATTAATAACTGGAACCTCAACTCTGCCAAACAGTAACTGAATCATAGCAATAACTTAAATAATAAGTTTTCCACCCCCGGAAAAAATCGGACTGGTGCTGCTCCCTCAATATCACCATTTGTGTCCCAAAATCAGGTTAATATTCTCATTTGATTCAACATCAAATTGGATACTGGAGGTAAAATTGAAATATTGCGTTTAACCATCTAAAATTGATGTCCAACGTTTATTTTAAAGCGCATTTCTCAAATTTATTGCAAAATGTGGCATTTTTTAAAAACATCTAAAAAAGAGGTAACGATGAAAACTTGGTGCCAACGAATATTCTGATTTTAAATGTATGTAATAATTCCGTTTTTTTTTTAAATGTTCAAAAACAATTTTTTTCGAGTTTTTGAAAATTTTTGAACTCTGAGTCAGTTCTACAAATTGAAAAAATTGATTTAAAAAACTAAAATTTTCAATACATCATTTTGAAATCATTTCACAACTATTATGACCCCCACCGTTGGCAGATTTCTAAAAGAAGCGAAATTTGGCCCAGCCCGTATTTAGGTTTGTTGAAAGAAAATTGAGCCCGGGTGTCTATGAACGTGCACCGCTGCCTCTCGCGGTGCGGTAGAAACATCACGCGGAACATCACGTTAGCGCTTAACGCGTCCTTTTCAAACGCATTTTAAAGTGTTTTAATCGATTTCCAAAAAAATATGTAATAACCTTTTTTATTTGAAATTTGACCAGCTACATTTCTTAACCCAACTTTTCATCTCTTTCGCGTTCAAGAGCAAAGTTAGGTAAAGTTATTGGTAAAAAATTTGTTTTTGAAGCACAATGCGGTGAATAGGGGAAGAAGCAGTAATCCGATTTTATCCGATTTTGGGTATATTGTTTAGGGAGCAGTGCACTACAATCTTGTAAAAAAAAATATTGGCCATCAACTTTTCCGTTATTTTGTAATTTTTGCGCTAATTTGACTGGACTATTTACACAAAAGGTTGATTCAAATATTACCTAACCTGTAATTTGAAGTACATACCAAAATGGTATTTAATCCAAGGGATATCAAAACGCTAAAATTCCAAAAATGGAATGGAAGAAAAAATAAAGCCAATAGCTAAGTATGTATCTCTACACAGAGAAATTGAAAAAATCTGCAGGTAATTCTTGCTCATAAAGTAAGTTGATGACCTAGTTTTTTTTTTTTGATTTTTTGACGTTGACATTTCTTGATTACAGGCGCAAAAACATGTTCTGCGTAGCTATAGTTTTCTACAGTTTGAACTTTGTTGACTGTTCTCTTCTTCCTCCTGCATAATTCTAATAATAGAATCAGATTTTATAAATTTTCAAGATACCCACTAACTTTTTAAATTTATATGATAAAAAAAATTAGACTGCGTTTTGATAAAATAGGCAAGTAAACCATGAAATACTTCGTATAAAACTGCGTTAAATCCCTTTAATTGATTATAGCATTCAGACTTCATTTTCTTTTGGAGCATTGTCGACGATTTTTCAATTGAACTACGCAACTTTAACGAGATAAAAACGTGACATAAATTATAACATGAGTGTTAATCTGCAGCTGAATAAAATTTAATAGTGAATCGTGAATGGAAGTTATTGACTCAAGTGGAATATATTTCATTGTATCATTGTAATACATAGCTTACATTTGTCATCTGAAATTACAAATTTTTCCACGTGTGCACGATACCTCCGACTCATGAAAATTTTTGTAAAAGTTCAGATCTGTAAACTTAATACGTTTTGTTTTTGTCCGAATTATACGTATCATTTTTTCATCATATCTAATACCTGTACGCATTGTATACCTCTAATCTTGCATCTTAGTACTTTCTTAGTACGTTCCTTCCTATCTTTCTTATTAAAAGAACTAATGTATGAATTATGCAGTTTGATGATTCCAACTTTATAATTCCGACATTGGAACCGAAAAAGAAAACAAAAACAAAAACAAAACAAAGCATAACATATTCACTTGTTCCGTTTATTTCACCGCTTCAAACAAGTACACAGGATGCGCATAAATTACGAAATATTTAGGAAATGTTTTTTGACGCAAGTGCATTGGGAATCGGAATGATGATGATGATGGTGATGAGAAAAAAATGTTTTTTTTTTTTTTTTCACCTTCATACCTATGTACACTGTAACACTGATGATACTCACATGATGGAGGTGAAGTTGAAAAATACGCATTCAGGCAATTAAGTACACCTACTGCCTACCTATGTGATTTAAACCAGGAAAATGTACTCACCAGTAAATTTAAATTTATTAAATGAAAATTAATTCGAATGCTGTCATCGTTAACATGATCCAGTTATTCACGAAGAATAAAACCAAATGGAACTGATAAAACCTTCTACTACGTAAAACTTTAAATATTTCAAAATCTTAAGCAGCTTTTAAATATTTTTACGAAATTGAGAAACGCTTGACTACATTCCTTAAGTACAAATTTATTTACATGAATTTAATTTTTTGTTAGGTATCGTAGAAAATACAAAAATTTTATGAAAAATTATTAGGAAATGGTGAATTTACATCAACGTATTTTTCAGCCACCTACTAAGGTGATTGATGAACAAAGATGAGTTAGCTGTGTTAAAAATTAAGGAAAAATTCTTTTCTACGAAAGTGTTCTCAAAATAGACGCGTTAGCATTCGATATTTCTTAAATATTTATTACTAAATGAAAATAAGACAGCTAAAAGAATCGTGCTGTCTTTTTAGAACATTTCTTTCATACGTGTTCACAACACGCAAATCCTCTAAATTAAATTCCATCCCACAAGTAGGTATACCAACCTACCCACCTATCTACCTTTAATTTTTCTTCCATCAACTGCGCAGGATTTTACACTAAGAACTAGCTTTTAGCGTATGTGATGAATAAACTGTTAAAAAAAAGGCCAACTTGCATAAAATGCAAAATATAAAAATAAACCTAGGTATATTTCTTCGAAAGAACTAGCAATACTGATTAGAATGATAGTTCCCCCGAGCAGTAGGTAGGTAATTGACAAGTGTTCTAGAAGTATGAAAAAGCTCAACCTAAATACCTCCAAAATAAGTTGGAAACATGAAGGGACAGTATGTTAACCACTAAAATTCAATTGCAAGGCCAAACACTCAAGAGTCTGCGTTGCAAAATCATTCTCTCGTCATATCTGTAATCCGTCTGGCGTTATAATTGAATCTGTAGCAGGGGTTCAAACAAACGCATGTGTAACAAAATGAAAATGTTCAATGAAATTTGTTTAGTTACAATTGTAAAATATTGTGCGGCTGTATTTTGCAAATGAAGATATTTTTCAAAAAACGCATTTTCAAAAATCTTTAATTTGTTTAATGAAGATATCCGTCATGTTATTGGTTTCCATTGTGTTCCTATATTCACTTCACTCAAGTATGTTTAACAATAAGACAAATGTTTGTGCGCTTGAACATGGTTTAATTTATTGCTTACACAGCATCAAATTAGAAAGATGTCCAATTTATAGCTTTTTGTTAGAGCTTAAAGTTATCTATTTGTTGTATCTACGTAGGTATAAAAAATTGAACCAATCTTGTCTTATTTACCTACATGAGTGATTTTTTATTGCGCTATTCAGTTCATTAGCTTGCGTGATATGGATGAACTGAATAAAATTCATTTTTAGATCCGCGTTGGTATTTACCTGTTAATTTACTATCCGTTTGAAAATGGTACCTAATCGTGTAACTTGCTTTCAACTTACATCTTGAAATAGTTATCACTATGTATTGGCAATAGACTACCTATGCTTGACTATCTTATTGTATGTGCTTGAGTAGGAGGTATAGATCTTTGTGCCTTTTTGTTTACTTAAACCATAGGATGTGAAATATATTATGCAGGTATCTGAAATAAACCTTCAAGCAATGGCAACTTTTAGCTGAAATCTTCGATTCTTTATCAAATGACTATTAACAACAGACGTACCTAGTATCTTTTTTACTACACCAATAGGTGTATCGATTGTAGATCGCTTCGAATTTCAATAAAATTAAAAAAAAGACGTACAAAAAAAATAAAATAAAATCTTTGGGTGCTAAATTTCAGAATTGGATTTTTGGTAAATTTTTAAAAATTTGAAAACTTTGTTCTCAAAATATTAAATGTGAATATAACAATAGGCTCTTTAATATTAAATTAGGAATGTAGAGAATTAGGTACCCAATAAGCGAAATTTTGTTGATATATATTCAATGGAATTTCTAAATTTTTCCATTATTCAACAACAGCTGTCGTAAGCGTGCACTTAAATCTCTACAATTCGCTTGAAATTTCTGGCAGAATTATCACCATCATGTACCTATTTATATTAAAAAGGTTCCATACACTTCGCTTTATAATTGTAGCGAGCGCTTCGATAGATCGACTCGTGAGGTTAATATCAGATGCAAAGTAAATTTTTGCCATTTAAAATTTAAAGGTAGGTACTAAGTAGGTGATTAGGTGTCTAAGTTGAGAAAACATTGTAAAAATGAAAATTCAGAACAGAATTGATTTGAATGAAATGAATTAGGAAAACCTCCAATCAAAACATTATCGACATAAACTGAAAGACTGAGTAATACTTGAACTGGTGCAAGTATGACATAAGTAGCTATTTTAAAAATTACAATCCACAGTCTTAAAATCGTAATTAAAGTTAAAACTAACTTGCTCATACATTATTTTTATAAGTGAATAGTTTTATCCTAAGTAAGCACGTCTACGTGGCGGATATTGCTTTCACATAAATAAAAAACACTCATAAAGCATCAAGTAATACTCTATTCGTTACTTATCTAAGAAGTTCTAAACCGAAATTTTAAAAACCGAGCTGCTTAATTAGCCTTGAGAAAAATCATGCTTTTTTGTATTTGATTTTTTGTAAATTGGGCTAAAAACTATGTGTCTCCAAAACTATCGAAATTCTTTAAAAAGGTTAATACCTAATCTAGTGGTTGTTAGAAAAGGGTGTTCGATATAGTTACAACGATACAACTATTCTTGTGGTTGTAACTAGTACTAACTAGGTATTATAAGGTTTATTGGTTTATTTTACATACTTGAAATTATTTAAAATTGAATATCGTCCATTTTTCAGGTCATAGTACTCCAGATTTTTATTATCATCGAAATTGGAAACAAGTTGATTTTGGTAATAGTGTATTATTATTGTTTTTTTAAGTACGGACTAATACATAGACTAACCATTCTGTATATTTGTTTAAAAAAAATCCAGACTCAATCTTATTCTCTTTTGCGCATTGTACCCATATTGAAGTTGGCTTATTGTTTTAGACTGGCAAGGTATATGTAAAGATGGTAAATTTCAATCACCTGTAAATATAGACACATCAACGTTAGAAAGTGGAAAAAATTCAGCATACTTCGATAATTATGACAAACCTATATCTGGAAACGTATCATACGAACACCACGTTGGTAAGAATAAAAACTACGTGTTTATAAATTTTCGAACAAAACTTCTGAAATAATTATGCGTACTTAAATATGTGGTTCTTTTAATTTGTTGCAGTAAAATTTACTTTCAATAATACAGAAGATGTAGGATTTGTTTCTGATAAACATGTAAAGTATCGTTTACACAGCATGCATTTTCATTGGGATTGTACAGAACATAGCTTTAACAACAAAAGGTGATAATGTAAGAAATGTATGCGACAGTTGCTTACGTATATATTACATAGAATAAAAAAATTTATCTTTAGTTGACTTGAAAATTGAATGAGTTTTCTATCTCAGTTACAACATGGAACTGCATCTTGTACATTATAACCAAAGAATTGGAAGTTTTAAGAGTGTGGAGCAACAAACAATGCAGGGCATATCCGTAATTGGAGTATTATTCAAGGTAAGCAATAAAGAGTTTCATTATTGTTATGTACTAAGATAATGAGACATGAAGATAGGGACATACGCGATAGGTAGGTAATAAACAGGGTTGACCCGAGTCACTGAAAACTGCGACTCCTAGTCTTAAACCCTGGAGTCTTTGGAAATAGTAGCTTCGAGTCGTTCACACAAAAGACTCCAAGTTTTTAGCGAGTCCGAGTCCTCCTTTTTTTTTTTCATCATTAATAAATTACAGCATATTTTTAAGCGTGGAAGATATTAAAAAGCAAAATCTTTACTGCATTGCTTTTTAAAATGACAGACGGAATCTATAGTAGGAAAATGGCTACACTTACAAATAAAATTCCAACTTTCAAAGCAACAAGTAAATAGGAACACAGAATGGCATAAAAATATTGGGACTCGAAACAGAGACTCGCTCTTATTGAAAGATTTGTTCGAAATAGAGACTAGGAATCGCAAAAATTGCGAGTCTCTGAAAACAATCTGAGTCTCTTTTCTGAGCATACTCTGGTCAATCCTGGTAATAAACCTGCAGGTGAGAGTGAAACGCGTGTAAAGTTGTACCGCATAGGTAGATGAGCTTAGAATAGAAAGAATACTCTGCCTAAATACCTGGAAATATTTAATTTTGAAATTATGATACTAAGGCATCTTCGCAAGACAACGAAGTTATAAATTCAGTACTTAATATGATCAAGACGCATAGCACCAGAAATACGAAAATAAAATACAGAGATTTGTTGCCCTCCAAGTTGAAACACGTGTACCAATATTCTGGTTCTTTAACGACGCCTCCGTGCCACGAGAACGTTTTATGGCATGTACTCGATGAAAAAGCTACAATATCACTGAAGCAGGTATATAATACTTTTACAAAACAAACAATGTTCTCTCCAAATGTTTAAAAGTGTACGGCGTAAAGATACCTTTACAAGTCATTAACTCTTCGATGAGTCAAAAAAGGATGAAAATGTGTTTTTCTTCCACAGCTTGAAGAATTCAAAAAATTGCATCCAAAAGCCTATTTTCCGAATTGTCGTCAAGTGAAACCGTTAAACGGGCGAAAAATTACGTCCATAGAAATATCAGCTGCTCATTCCTTCATGCTCAAATTTTCATTTCGTTCACAGGTCTGCGTTTTTGCTATCTCAGCATTACTATCGAAATATTTATTTACCTAATGAATAATTAAATAGAAAGGTTATCACTTTGTAAGATTGTATCATATTGTTCGTGTAATTTAAAACTTTTGTGTTGTGATTGTAAATTCATTTTTGAGCTTACACATACCAACATACGTCTTTTCTGTTTCCGAGTTTATTTAGTTTTGCTTTTTAACAGCTGATTTTTTTTTTCGTTTGTATTGGATTCGTTAATAAATTTTTTTTATAATTTTGGTACGCTTAAGTGTATGTATTATTTATTTATTTTTTTCTTATTTTTCAATTTTACAGTTGATATTTTTACTTTAATTTTCTGTAAGGTTGTTCTATTTTTCTGGATGCTCGAGATGAGTATTTAATGGCTTTACAAAAGTACTTGAATGAGGATTAATAATATTAACCTACGCAAATCTATAAAGTCTACTAGGTATATTTATACAACAAATTGACCGAGGTTAGAGGCTAAGAGTCTAGAGGCTACCTCGTAAAATTAGATGGAAAAACTGCAGAAAAGTAGATTCAAAGTTTTGTATTAAAATATTTTTGATAATAGAAGGATGACCTAAGCAAAAGAAAAACTTAATATCCAACGTTACAAAAAATTAATTTGTTGAAAAATTTTGATTTTGTTTAAAAATATTGAAAAAAATTAATCAAACCAATAATCTATCAGCTTCAGTTTCAGCTTTCAGTGTTGTTCTTAGTTGTTGACACAGAATGTTTATAGCTTTACTATCAAATTTTGTTATATTTCTGTTATACACACATTTTTGAATGATAAATAAGTGCACTCTTTAGAATGCATTTTTTATGTATCAAAAAATTTGCTATCAAATATTTGTGTATCGTCTGAAAAAAAAAAATAAGAAAGAATTGCTTCTGCAAGAAATTTTATTTTTTGCAGTGGTAAACATTGTAAATGCATTCGAACAAAAAACAAAACAATAATAACAAACACAAAGTTCGTTATTTTGAAAATCAAACAGTATTTTTTATTATCGTTTGAAAATATCTACATGAAAAAAAATCAGAAATCCTAACTCAGTTTCATATTTTTGTTAGTGAATGTTTAAAATTTATACTACATTCTGTAAATCTGTGTGAGGTATACTGAAGTGTCCAAATTCGACTTTAAGAAATTTACTGATGTCCGCAATGGATAAAAATATTTGCAGCACGCCTGAACCATCTTTAGCTGTAGAACTTCGTTCTGCTTTGCTCAAAGAAAATATTCTTACAACAAAAACTAAAAAAAGGGGTAAGCAACCAACGTTACTTTTAAAATTACGTGAAAAAAAACGATCAATTCTACTATCCTTGACATTTTTTCAAAATGTAATTCTTGTGTTTAGTATTAGATGCACTTGACGAACATATAACCAATGATGAAGATCGGAAAATTGCCATACGTAGAAAAAAAATCGTTCAAGAAATTTATTCTTCTGAAGAAAGTTACTTGAGTCAATTGGAAAAACTAATAAAAGTGTGTAAAAAGTGTTTATTCAAAAATAATCATCTCAATTCATTTTGATTAATTGTATATTCAATTTTCATTCAGTTTTTCAAAAATCCGATGGAAGAACAAAAAATGGCACCGGTTTCAATATTAAATATATTGTTTGGAAACATCGAGTCTATTCGTGATGTTAATAATGAATTTCTTTCACTTTTAAAAGAAAATAAAGGAAATGTTGCCTCCGCATTTCTTTCTACAGCTCCATTCTTCAAAATATATTCCGTGTACGCCTACAGTTATCGAAATATTATAAGTATTTTAGAGGTAATTATTTTGATCTCCCTTATGTTCTGTTTCTTCATCCATTATTCAAATATGCTTGTTTTTAGTCATTACACAAAACCAATCCACAATTACAAGAATTCATAAGTAAACAAGAAACAAGACCAGAAGTTACATCAAAGATTAGTTCTTTACTGATAGCTCCTGTTCAGAGAATACCCCGTTATTTACTATTGCTCAAAGAGTTGAAGTCATTAACACCGGATTCTTCTTTCGCATCGTCTGAATTAGAAGGTTGTTGAAGAAATATGTTCAAGCATTTTTCTATTTTCTAGTAAGTTCAGTATAAAATTGTTTTCATATATTTGTTTACAGAAGCTATCAAAGAAATAACTGTTATTGTGGATCATATACAAAGCTTGATCAAAGAACAAGAATGTATGTCTAGGATGATATTTATTCAAAAAAGCCTTTTAAATGGCAAACCTTCCATTATAGTTCCTGGACGTAAGCTTGTAAGAGAGGGCAAACTCATGAAGGTACCTAATCCGGTGTTGAAAATACTTCTCTCGAATTAAAAAAAATTCAATTTACATTATAATTGTATTGTTTAGGTGGTGAAAACTGAATTGACTCCACGGTATATTGTTTTGCTGAATGATATGATACTGTATTGTAAAGATTGGAGCGGGGCATCGTTGAAATGCTTAAGAGTATTGCCGATCAGTAAATGTGTAATTAATGCGATTGGTTTCAAAAAAGGCGTATTTTCTGTACAATGCCAATCTTTCTCCGTGGTTTTATGTTCCGTTGATGATCCACAAGTAGCTCATGAATGGGTAGAAGCAATTCAAAATGTTATAGATGAGGTAAATTTATATTTTGCTCATTGAGAAAGAACATTGGCTTACAATTATTATTTAACAGCACAAAGAAGACAAGAAATTACTGAGAAAACAAAGTAGTCATCGTCGTCCATTACGCCGTCGAGATTTCAATCAACTTGAAGATCGTGACGATATATTGCGAAAAAAACGAAAAAATACTTTGGTAATTTTTATGCAAAATTTTTCTGTAAATTTTTATATTACTTCAATTGGCTTTCATATTTTTAGGATAACATTGATGAAGTTTGTGTGACCAGCCCATGGAAAAAGTTGAGGACTTGTTCTGTTCAAACGCCAGAATCTAACGAGGTTAATTCTCAATGATCAGTAATTTTTAAGTTTCTTACAGCTTAAGTTGATAAAAAAATTAGTCGTCGAAAATTTAGAAATGATTAAATGGAATTCAACGAAACACTATTTTTACGTAGGTTACTGAAAAAAAAGAAAAACCTCAAGAAGGAACATCTTACGTGAAATTGGCGAAACAGCTAATCACTAGCGTGAAACAAACAACTCAAAAAATTGTAAATGAAGTTGACAATGGAATTTGTCAACCTGTTTCGAGTAAAGCTGCAATAACAGAGTGAACTTTGATGTTTTGTGTATGTACCTTAAATTTGTCATGTCAATGTAATTCATAGAATTATATATTAGCTTTTCGTTTAATTGTAATTTGTTATTACGTTTTGTATTTCTTTCATAACTTCCATTTTGTCAAATGTTTGTATAATACTTCTGTGTGTTTTGACAGCGCGAGTATTTTAACTTTTCTAAATTGCATCGAAATGTATATTTAATATTTTTTGTAATCGACACTGCGTGTTCTAGCAAACAATCATAGTATTATAAGGAAATTAAGAATAAGATTTTCTTCAACCTCTTTATTTTCAAATTTCATCCTAAAATTATAATAAAGTATTACATTTTTCTAAAAAACGTGCTATTCTTCTTTCATCTATTTCGTTTTCCCATCTAATGAAAAAATCAATTTCAAGTATTAATTGATCCTGCATTTATACAGAAAAAATATTAAGTGTGTGTGTATATGTACCTTCCATCAATTTTAAAATGAGATCCAATTATTAAGGCATCAGCTGACCAAAATTTGTCGACGTTCATGTCATTAACACCCGAGCCGATTATCACAGGTTTTTTAATACAGGTTTTCACTTCTAATAAGAAAATTATGCAAGATACGAATTACGTAGGAACATTAATATTGTTACGTCTCACTAATGTGAGTCAAAATATATTACTTTGCAAATCTTCATGATTTGCTTCACTACCAGTAGAGGCTCCTGTTAAAATAACTCCATCACTGGAACAAAATTCTGCAGCTTTGGCAACTTCTTCAATTTTTAAATCAGAAGTTATCGCATGAGAACTAAAAAAATAATGGAAAAGATTTTCTTGGACACAATTCAGGGTTCAAGTGAAATGTGTCCCATAGGTAATGATGAACTAGCCTATGTTTCTTTTTGATATCAGCAAAAATTTGGATATTGTTACATTGGAGACGATTTCTGTAACGCAACAGCGAACCAGCACAAGCATCGATGTACCCTTCATCAGCTAAATGACCGAATACAAAACCTTCAACTCGTATAAAATCAAAATTACATGCTTGAGCAATTGCTAAAGCTTCTTCATTTGCTCCTGCTAATACCTATTAAACAGTTTTTCAACAGATTGGTCATGGTTTTATTTAAAAGAATATTTTCATCATTCTTATGTACTTGAACTCCGCACGCAATGGAAAACGGTAACACAGCGCGAACCGCAGCACATACTCTTGTCATTGTTGAAATTGTTGCTGGGTCTAGCTGATCTCGCTTTACGTATGGAATATCGTTCATGTTTTCAACAAGTACTCCACCCTAGTACAGTAGGTATTTTTGTATATCAATCCATTATTTTTTAAACATAATAAAATTTGTACGAGACCTTGACCGTTTCTGCACAGAAATTTGAATAGTGAATATTAAGTGTACATATTTACTATGTTATGCTTGGCAAATATTTCCGCTTCTTTGCAAGCTTGATCCACAATTTTTTCGATTTCTCCGCGGTAACCAGGACTACCTAGAAGTTAAATTGCTGAAGAAATAAAGCGTTTACTACATGTTTTTTTAATTGAAAAGGAAACTAAGAAATATTGCGTTTAATTTATGGTATATAAAGCATAACGATACTATTGAGATCAGATCTCACCATATTAAATGAAATAATGATGAAACAAATTTTGTGCTAGTAATATTTATTTTCGTCACTAATGTAAAATATAGTTTCCATATTCAACATTTAATCAAACTCAGGATCTTGTAAAATCATGATAACTTATCGCAGTACGATTTCCTCATCTTTAGCAGTTGATATGCCATTCTATGTTGCTACATCAACATATCATAAACGCATCAAGATAAATTCCCTTGATGAAATTACTATATAAACCTTTGTTCCCCACATTCGTAATGAACTCGATAACTTGACACGTATACGGTGTACTGAATATTTTTAAAGGTTGTATAGCGATGTTAAAATGATATTACTTCGCTATAGACTTGACATATATTAGGAATTGAAACAAAAATAATAAATTCGCGATGTAGGGTGCGGTTTATTAATAAAAATAAATTACCTACACAAGAATCATAACAATCGACATTTCTCATTAAACGTATTATGCATTACGACAATTTGTACCACATAACGATATCAAATACAAAAATACTTAGTATAAAATAAAATTTAAAAACAAAGTAATACAAAAAGGCATAATACCCTATCACAAGGAAACGCAAAAAACCGTAAAATACTTCGCGAAGAAACGTTGAAGAGCTAATAACTAGCATTCGAAAGTTACGCTGAAAAATACTTATCAATTAATAACGATAATGAAATCATAATTTCCTATGATAAAATGTCCAGCCGTTTCTTTATTTCCTCGACTAATCTCTCTCGGGGTATTTCTTCTTCTTCTCGAGTACAGATGTTTCTGATTTTTACAATGCCGTTTTGTAATTCAGTTTCTCCAATTATTATAGCAAATGGGATCTGATTATCTTCGCAATACTGTAATTGTTGTAATAAACGAGGATTTTTTTTATAAGATTGCTCGGTGTTAATTTCATTTGTCCACAGTTCGCAACATATTTTCATTCTTTCTTCTAATAAATTCTTTTGAGCGGAGGCCACGAAAACTTGAGTATCAACTACTTTTACTTTCTGTTTGTCTTTCACCAATTTTGCTTCGATCACCGAGAAAAGACGCTCCACGCCGATAGAAATACCTACACATGGGACACTTTTCTTTTTAGCATCAAACATGCCAACCAAATTATCATACCTTCCACCTGCAGCAACGCTGCCAACAGATTCTTCCTTATTGGATGACTCTAGGACTGCTTCGTAAATTAATCCGGTATAATAGTCTAATCCCCGAGCTAAACTCAGATCGAATTTTACTTTATCTTTAATTTGATACAAATCGCAGTACTGCAAAAACTGCTTAATATCTTCTAATCCACGTTTTGCGGATTCAGAAACCATTATAAAGTCATCGTGAAGTAATTCTTCAACCAACTCAGTGGTGCCATTTTTTCTAATATAATTGCCAATTTGATCGGCTTCTTCCTCGGTTAAACCTTTCTCAATGGTCATTTCTTTTCGAACTGTTTCCCACGATTCTTTATCTAGTTTATCAATAGATGAACAGATGGATCTAAACTTCGAGTCATGAATTTTACAAGCTTCAAACAAGCCATCTAACAGAGAACGATGATTTATTTTAATGTGAAATTGACGTACGTTCAACGATGTAAGTATTTCACAAGCTATTCTGATACATTCAACTTCTGGAATCATGGAATCGTATTGACCGGCTATATCGAAATCACACTGTAAAAATTCGCGATACCTTCCTCTCGTCATAGCTGGATTATCCCTCCGATATACTTTCGCTATATGGTAACGTTTGATGTTGGTTAGTTTGTTCATAGCAAGGTATCGGGCAAAAGGAACAGTCAAGTCGTATCTCAATGATAGCAATTCACCGCCTTGATCTGCGAGATCATAAATTAGTTTGGAATCTTCTCCATATTTACCAGTGAGTACTTCTTTTAGTTCAAAAATTGGAGTATCGATGGTAACTGCACCGTGGCGTTTAAAAACAGTGACAATGTCATTGATTACCTTTGATCTTACAGCCATATGTTCTGGACCATAATCGCGAGTTCCTTTGGGAGGTTTCAAAACAATTGGGTGAGCTTTCGGAGTGATATTTTCACCGGAATGAAGTTGCTTCGCCATCATCTGTAATTCTGCAATTTCTTTGTGGATTATGTTAATGTCAGCACCTCTCAGTTTTAATCTATTTACGTAATGCCGTTTGATATCAATAGCCTTTCGTAATTTATCAGAATCCGAATTCAAGTCACCGTTTGAGTTCTGTTCATTCGAATTACTGGATTGTTCGATAGAATTTTCTGCACCACAAACACCACTCGAAAACGTGTAATTAGATGTTACACGATATTCAAATAATCGAAATAGAAACAAAGATTCAACAACACTATTTTTACTTGAAAATCTACTGTATGCAAGTTTTCTAAAAAGTGAATACCAGTTCATAACCGCAGTCTTATATCACGTTGCACATGATGTAACAGCAAACACCAAAAGTATCAGATAAGAACCATTCGTAAGATTTTATGGTATCACACCTCAATAATAACGACAGTAAAACAGTCACAAAATTCCTTTCACTTCAATTACACGCATCAGTATGAAATTATCGCATCGTTTTCATATTACATATACGGATTAGCGAATATTATAGCAATTTATGAACATTGAATACCACTCTTGTCATAAAAATTATATCTTTTTTTTTCTACGTTGTTTTTGTTTTTGGGGATTTTTTTCTTACAATACGGATAGTATTATTCTTGTAATCTTGTAATCATGAATTCATGATTCATGAGTGACGCACACAGACACGCACATGAACGCATCAGACATGATCCGACTCATTTTTCGATTGATTTTCGCTTTCGCTCGACAATCCATAAGTTCGAAAGTTGGTATTTTTATTTTTTTTTAGAAAATTCAAAATAATTTCATCTTTATCCTCAATCGTCATGCTATCGTGTCATCAAGCATTGAATCATTCATTCGGCAATTTCTTCGTCCTTCTTTCATTAATTTCTAATTATTTCTAAAATACATTTTTTATTTTTATGAAAGTGAAACATTAACAAAGACCAACAGACTTACATTTTGTCGATTAGAGAAAGAAAAATCTCTATTTCATTATGATATCGTTCAATTTTCAATTCAATACAACAAAATTATAAAAATATATATAAACTCTATGAGAAATCAAGCTTTCAACATGAGCTACGCGAAACTGAACTGCAAAAAAATATGTCTTAATTGGCGCTTTGAAGTTATTTGAAATCCTTAATTTTACCCTACACAACAGAAGTACAGAGAATAGACCGTATAAAGCTACATAAAAAATAATTAATTCTGCTTCTTACCTGGTAAAGGAAGCAAATGTATCATACCGATAATTTTGTTGTTCTTCAACAGTGAATTTAGCATTGCTAATGAAGTAAATAAAAACAAATAATTTAATGATATTAAAATATACTCGTATGTATGCAACTTATGCAAGCGCTTTAATTTATGGACTCAACATAAACTTATTAAACCGTTCCCGTAAAGGCACAAAACTTAAACTGATTTTATTATTTGCCATTTCATGTCTTTTGAACAACTTAATCTCATGAACAGTACGTAGTAGCTTATTCAGTATTCACCTTTAGTCATAGCTAGATAAAGAGAAACAAGAGTCGTTCATATTTATCAACGATTCAACAATTAATTAGACATTACAATAATCTCATGAATTTTATAGTTGGATAAGTTTGATTGTAGCTTCAAATTGAAAGAAAATAATAATTTTGAAAAATTACGAGCCATCATATTCGTAATATGTATAATCATACTCTTATTCGCAGGTGTACCTACCTATACTATATGTAACGTAGTACATTTATAATCAAAGCTGGGTACCTCTACCTACTTAGGTACATTACGTACTATCTACTCGCTTCGTTCAACATTATATTATATCAGGATTCAAGCAAGTAGATCACTATTACTAAAATGTGGAGAAGTGTTATTAAAATGAAAATTAATTGACATCCAATTAGCACTGTCTATATTTTTCATACAAATTAAAATAGAACATTGACTTTTTTTGTTTTTTTTTGTTTTATTCGAAACTGATCATTCAGTAACGTACGCATAGTAACCGTCAAATGTTACGACATAATGTCTAACCTATAACATATATCTTACTTATTTGTTATATAAATTACATAATTTAATCAATGCAAAAAATGAGTCAGTTCTGTCGCCAGTTAAGTTTTTTCAATGAACTAATGCATTGAAAATTTTAATTCAGAGAATGCCTTAGTCTTGCGAAGCGTATTATGTATAAAAAAAATAAACATCATAAGAAACGTTGAACTTTCAATATAACAAAAAAATGACTGCACAACAAAATGCGCTAATAAAAGTGAAACACTACAGGTGTATCGTAAAAGTTATAAGCGTCAAAGTATCATTTTTTTTTAACCCGATCGCATTCGACTTCAAAAGGTTTTCAAATAGGTAGTAAATCTAATGACTATGAATGTTTCCAATAATATTGCACTATTCACATAATTTATACGTACAAAATAATAGTACAGTAATTGTCAACAATGATTCGGTTTTGCTGCTACAATTCCTTCATCGTAGCATCACAAATGAGGAAAAAAGAAACACGATCACAGCTATACAAACAATATAACTTAAATAAGTGTGATTTTGATATACAAACATATACTAGGTATTGAACATTTTTTTTTTATAAATAGTCAGAAATACTTAAGAAAATATCATTCGTAACCGAATACAAATGTAAACGTCGATAACACTATATTTAATTTTAAAGCTATAGAACCAAATTATCAGCATAACTCGTGCTATTATTTAAAATCAAAGATGATCTTAACCTAAACTCAATTTAAATAATATTTATACACATCGTAAAGCCGAAGCAATATAATAATGGCATTGCTTTTGTATAATTATTACCTATGTATATTTACATCAAATGAATCGCGTACAAGTTGAAATGTACGTAGAAATGTAATAGTGAAACACAGGATAAATTTGATTAGATTAGTCAGCAGATGGTAACATAACAATATCTTGGTTCTTAGGAAATACGCATCATAAATGTTATCAGAAAAAATCGTAAATCTGTAGAAAGATGGATTAAAAACTGAAAAAGAAAGTAAGTGTCTAAAAAGATATAATGTATGTACAAAACTAATTCTTCTTATGTTTAAAAAAAAAAAAGGAAAAAAAAATAGACAAACAATTAAAACAGTAGTTTTAAACGAAATAAACTTATATAGCCAGTCATAAAGGGTGTTTTAATATAAAGGGGGAGGAAAACAATCGTTTCAAAAAAATAAATAAATATTTCCAACAAGTATAAAATAAAAACAAATTAAACAATCAACACTTTCGTAAAATGAAAAAAATTCAATCTTAATAACAATAAAACAAAAGAAATGTTTTACCATCTTCGTGTAATAGACTTGTTAAGGTATATTTACAACAATGCAGAGCACAAGTATTTTAGAATACTATTAGATGAAAATGTTTTACGAGTGCAATTAATTGAATTAATATAAATTAATTATTGGTACGCATTGTAAATACATAAATTATTAGTAGATAATATACTTAGTAAAACATACAGTAATACATCGTTGGTGTGATTAATTTTTAAACGAACGTTTTTGAGATCTCAAAATGGCAGTGAATTTTCTAATAACAACATTTGCGATTATTATTAACGCCGGAATGTTTTTTGTTGAGGTCAGCGCGGCGTTGGCGTTTTTTGCGTGAACTTAATTCGTATTGAACTTTGTTTAAGCGCTCCATTTGATTACGTTTTGAAAATTGCCCAGGAGTTTTTTGTTCAACCTACAAAAAAAAACAATGTAGTGAATAATTTACTTAAACACACGAGTACAAATATCTATAACGGAAATGAAGAAATTTAGAAGCCGACAGTTTCTGAACATCGGTACTAGCTTACTTTTTGTGCGGAGTTTAATTGAGACTGACACGCGTTAATGAATTTTTTCTGTTCATGAATTTCAAGTATTTGGCGTCGTTTTTCTTCCTGTTGAGGTGTTTCTTTTTCTTTGGTGATAGTTTTCACTATGTTTTCGTTTTGTTTAATTTGCTTAGAAAGGTATTTAGGCGGCAGTTTATGTTTATCTGAATTTTGGCATTCAGTTCTCGCGTTGGTTTGCTCATCGTCGACGAAATTGCTGTTTAAAAAGTTAACACCCGGTTGTTCGATGAGCAGATTTTCTAACGACGATGGTTTCGTTTCATACGGTCCGGATACGAAACACGGAGGTGGTGTAATATACCACGATTCTTCCATACCGTACAGGGAAGACTTGGACGACGATCTGCTTTCCTGCGGAATAAAAATTTAAAAATCAAATTACAAATTCAATAGCTACGAGAGAACATTAAGGCCATCGTGTACCATTTCGTTTCGCTCGATTCATTTTTCTAACCACGACCACTTCGTTTCTCGCGTATCTCTACAATTTGAAATCCGTTAGCGGCGCGATGGTTAAACCAGTTTATATCAAAACCAAGTTCACATTAGAAGGTCTTCACTCGTTATTACGCATTTTTTTTTTTTTTTTTTTTTTTTTTTTTTGTTACGCACCCACTTAAACGTACAACTGTATGTAGTACGTAGTACCCTACTCTCCAGCACCTACACTTCATCAATCTAAGGTACCTCTACCTATCAAGTTTTTTCTTTTAACATCGCTTCAGATTATCTTCCCGACAAAAAAAATGCTTTTCTTTTCGAACTCCACGGTACACATAGAATTTATACATCAATTCTCAAACGTTAGGAACTAGGAAGCCGACTTATTTATAAGCATAGCTTGATAGTATAATATATACACGTACCTTTCTAGGCACATATGGTACTAATGCTTTGGAATTAACACATGCTGGACTCAGTTCGCGTAGCGGTGTAGAGCAACGACGATTTACCAGCCTTTTACAACTGATGCTTCGTCTTCTTGAAGTGTTTTTTTCAGGTACAGGCGGACGAGAATTTTGACTGTTTTCTGATTTCATGTACGGCGGTGATAGCGTTATGTACGTTTCACTACTCACTATTAAATCTTCATCGTTGTCATGTTTATTACCTACGCATTGGAAAGTTATCACGTTTAGATTAATTTTCGCGAAATTTCTTCTTTTTATTGAATATCGCCCCAGGTCAATATATTCTTGTAATTTGAATACCTTACATACTTAATACATCTGTAAATTTTTTCGCAATCTAGCACGTGTATTATCAACATGTAGCTACATCTCGTACCTTGATATATACGTTAGATAATAAACTTAAAAGATATTTTTGTATTATTTGGCACGATGAGTGATGACAGCGCAGCTAATCAGGTATAATTTATACCAATCTAACTCCCAGCGTACCTCCTTTCAGCATTAAGCTGAGATTATATTCAAAGTTCGAAAATTTTCTACTTTAAATCGCATCACTCTTGTGCCTATATCGTATACGAGTTCATTTTTTTTTCTAAAAAGAATACATTTATAAAAATTGTCGAACCATTGCCAATTGAGCGAAAAAAAAAATCGATTCAAAGTATTATCTATGGGGTAAAATATTTAGGGTATAAGTAAAATTCGTTCTCTTCTATTGAAGAACTTTTTCATCGTGGACGGGCTGGTAAGTTATTTTGCGCAACCACCAATAAAATGACGTCACTGTAGATTGAAAACGAATTTTTTACACTTAAATGAAAATATGAAGGGATATTTGTGAAAATTTGATCATATCTATATTTTTAGAAATGAACCGTAAAAACCATTCAACTAGGCTTGAATTCCAAGCTTATATTACTTTCACCTGCTTGTAAGTTGAAATACTTTCCTCGTACTGCTTTTTTTTTTTTTTTTTTTTTTTTGAGGCACTATCGAATTTTTGAAGACATAAGAACGTCATTATTTTTTTCAAATACATATTACAGGTTCTTATTACCATACCAAGCTCGTGACTTTTAACCTTATCCAAGTATCCATCCATTTTCAACATTTAATATAGTCGAATTATAGCATCCGTTCGCTCGTAATGTGAAAAGTAATTTGACGATTGATTCTTAATCCACAATGTATTAAGACAAAAATCAGCTCGGGTACCATTTTTTCTACCCCTTCCCCTTTTAGGATTCATCCTTCTTTTTTAAAAATGCACGTATCTACCCTTCTATCGGTTCTTCATAAAAAATTTAAATTAAAAGTTTTCTCTTGAAAGATTTTCTACATTTTTGGTTATTACAAAAAGTACATTTGAAGCAACCTTTGCGCCTCAAATCTCAAAAATGTATTCATCCAAATGCTCAAAATCAAGTTATTCTCGTTTATTATGAAAATTATCAAATATAGCACAAAACTAGTACACAGAAAAAATATTCAGAATAAAATTTTACATAAAATATGTTGATCGCAATACCCCTACCCCCCACCCCACCAGCAGCCCCTCGTACCCCTTACCAACGTTCAAAATAAGTAATTCGACGCTATCTGCAGATGGAAAGAACCACTTCTGAAAACTACCCTCAGATTCGCATCGGGGGTTTAAATTATCATTATCTAGGTATCTACACACTTTTCATCACGTTCATTTCATTCAGATTTTGAAAATGTAATTTTTTTCTCCTCAATTGAATCTTCAAGTGCCAACAACGTATGATTTGGAAAAAAAAATGAAACAATTCATCGAAAATTCAAAATCCAAGTCAAATTATCGTATAAAGTGGATATTTATGAATACCCTTCTTGTATCTGTTGTTTCAATTTTTAATTTTTTTGAAAATTGCCTCACAGAGAACAACTGCTTTGGAAAATTGAGGCATGAGAGGTACAGGGGTTGGAATGAGTGGTTTTTGCGCTTGAAAATATTTTTAAAGATCCCCAATTATGTTCCATGATGATATTTTTCAATCTTCAGACAGGATCGAGTCACTTATTTTGAACGTGGTTATGTAAGGAGGGGGAGGGGGAGTGGCAAGGATAATATGGTCTACATGTTAGACATAGAATTTTATTCTAAATACTTTTCTCTATCACTAGTTTTTTGCTATATTTGATATTTTTGATATTTTTTATAATAAACACGAATAATTTGATTTTGAGCATTTCAATAAATACATTTTTGAAATTTCAAGCGCAAAGGTTGCTTAAAATGCAATTTTTGTAATAACCAAAAACATAGAAAATCTTTCAAGAAGAAACTTTTACTTGAAAATTTTTTTTATAAAATCAATAGAAGGGAAGATATGCGTATTTCCAAGAAAGACGGTTGGCTCAAAAAAATGGCACCCAATCTTATTTTTATTTAAATACATTCTAGATTAAAAAGTAGTTGTGAAATTGCTTTTTACATTTGGTATGAGTGTAAGCCTTTTTTTTTTCTTTTTTTTTTTTGCAGTAATTCGACTACACTGATTAGAGGAAAGCGATATATTTTAAAACATACCTAAGGTATCCACCACCGTCCAATCATCTTCTTCTACTTCTTGAAAGTGAACATCTTTTTCAACTTCGTCGTTGTTTTGGTATCCGCCGAATAAATAGTTGGTAATATTTGATAGCATGATTGAACGAGTCGTTTAATTTACAAATCCGAATATTGCCAACGAATACTTTTAAAATTGAGCTGCTTGATTGTTTTGATTCTACAAACAAACATATACAAAATAAACAAATAAGTATTTGGTAAAAATACGACTAGCAATAAAAATATATTAGATTCATGGCACGTTAAGTTGCAATATACGAACAATCGTGCAAATATAATTTGGCATTAATACCACGACAAACGTATGAATGACGTATCTACGTAAATTGTACGTATACATGAAGAAATTCGTCCAGATTGCGTTCTATAACAAACGAAACGCAGATTTTGTTGACCTTTTCAGTTCGACGCACTATAATTACATTTTCTTGTACGTTTAATAATAAGTAAAGGTTAAAGAATTTTTTTTTTATAGATATTTAATTAATATAATACTTACAAAATAAATTATATTTATATAATTACGAATGTTTTTATCGGAGTTAATTGTACATTTTTTATGGAATTTGACTTTCGACTGGACTTGTTGTTGAAGGAAGAAATATTTTTACATGAGCGCGAATTTTCATAAATTTTGTAACGTAGCTACGTAGTATGTACTTGGGTACTTATGTATCCAATACCTACCTAGCTACCTAGTACCTACCTACCTACCTACCTACCTACGATATAATGGACGGTATTACGCTCGAAAAATTGATAAAATAAATAAAATAATACATCCGAATCGTAGTACTATTTTATGTAAATTATTTCACTATAGGTGTAGGTGAGCGATAGAGCGATGAATGCTGAATAACGTACCTACTTATAGTTAGTTTAAAAGATTTAGCGATTAGGAATTTATTTACGAATACATGAATTTCTACACCAGTTCACCTATTTCTCTTTCGCTTAATACAGGTAGAACAGTTATTTACCTGAGTGAATCAAAGTAATAGTAGAAGTACTGAATATTACAACCTGTATGACTGCGTAATGTCAGTAATGTGTAGGTCTAGTCTAGATATAAATATTTTATGTTGCGTGTACGTATAAATACGTTTTACAAAAAAAAAAAAAACAAAAAAAAAACGCATAAATTATTTCATTAAATGGAAGTTTTTATCGTATATTTACTTACTTGTACTTATGGATTTAGAAATTTTTATAAAAAATGAAATAATATTGGATAAATTTCCATCCCCTTTTATAACTGAATAAGTTTCTAAACCTGAGAAGAGTAGCAAATCACCTCGATTTTCTTCGTTTACCGTTAAACAGTTAACTTTACGGTGCCTGTATAAATAACCGTATAAATAATGCTAAATCGAACAAATCTGAGGCTAATGTTGTATCCAAGGGCGCAATAATATTACGAATATCCAATCAAGGTCTTTACAAAAATACGTCCCAATTTTCGATCATGATCTGCGAACGCGAACGGATATGTGTTCGTAATTACACTCAACACTCGCGTAAATAGCTAGGTAAGGTGCCCATTACCTACAACAACCTATCTATGTCCACATACAATGTTGCAAAGAATGAGCAGCACACCACATTAACTGATGATGAGGTGATGAAGAGGACGCGGACGTTAAGGTTGCGCGCTGTTGACTTGTTGAATAATCATAAGAGGTAATTTTTTCTCATCGAAATTTTTTTTTTGTAATTGTACAATTCAGCTAATTTGGTAAACGGTCGTTAAAAATTATAACAAGCATCGTGAAATAATTAAATACCTAGTTTAAGTACATACTTATTTCGTATGTTTTATTTTTCACTCCGAAGACTAAAATCATTTCCACAGCTCGATATGGACCAAAATCGCTCAAATTCTACTAATAGGCTGGGATTAGCAGTGAATTAGATATATATGAGAGGGGGTGACCTTGGACCAAAATTCAGTCATGTCTCAATTTAGGGGAGAGCGTACCGAGAGGTAAAAATTTCGAAATTTGTTCATTTTTGGCCCAACAGACAGATAGTCTAAGGCTGTGTAACTTATCCAAAAATCACCTTCCTAAATCAATTAATAGGGGACATTTGAGGGGGTTTCTTCTTTTTGATCTTGAAAAAAATACCATTTCCCACATATCTTTCCTCTAAATTGAGCTGCGAAGTTGAAATTTGGTATAGGTCTTACAAGTATCTTTTGAGAGTTTTGAATTTTTAGCTTCATTGACCCCCCTCCCTCTCCTCCTTATCTAACCCTAAAAGTATAGTTTTTAGGAAATTTTTTTCCTTTTCTCAGTTTTTCTTTCCCTTATCTTCTCTCTAAATTGGGATAGGGGGTTACAATTTCGTACGTAGATTTAGTATAGGTCCTGTACTACAGTACTAAGGTTGTCAACATATGTATCCACATCTGGAGGAGCTATATTTATACCAATGACAGGTAAATCCAGTTCTCTGATGATATTTAACAGTTTTTCGGCATCTATATTTTTCTTTTGGTGAAAAGGTGCTTGAATACGTTTGTCTGTGTGTACTTCAAATTGAATGTATTTGTGATCAGACAGAGTGATCTCATGTAGAACTTTCCAGCAGTTGTACATGTGGCTTTAAGGGGTTTCGACTTTTCAGCCCCATTACACCTTTTCACAGTCCAAAAAAAGTAGTTTTTAGGCAGTTTTTCTTGTTTATAGAGTTTGTCTGTCCCATAATTTTGGTATGTAGATTTGGTATAAATCTTATATGCATCTTTTGGGAGTTTTGATTTTTTAGCTTCATTGCACCCCCCCCCCCCCCCCCCCCCCCCA
>FIZR01002462.1:0-13931 GCA_900060175.1 Ferrisia virgata
AATTTTCATTTTTTTTTTTTTTTTTTTTTTGAATCATTTATACTGTATTTTTGTGTTGGGTTCCCTTTTGAGAGCCTCAGAAAAGTACAAGCTATGAAAACCGATGTTAAATGAACAAAGGTAAGCGTACTTGGCCCATTTTACCAGAAATTTGCTAAAAATAAATTTTTAATGTTGCAAAAAAAATTCTTGCAAAAACTAATTATGAAAATTTACCAAAAATGATAATTTTGGATGTATATGTGTAATAATTCTTTTAAAATATATGTATATATTTTTTTTGGATTATTGAGAATTTAAAAAATATTTTCAAGATTAACGAAGAGCGAACTTTGAGTCAGTTTTGCAATTTTAAAAAATTGAGTTGGAAGCATAAAATTTTTACATTAATATGATATCTCTTAGACACCATTTTGACGCTACCTTTGGAAAATTTCCAAAAAAAAAGAAAAATTCCGCCCACCTTGGAAAATTACTTACAAAATTTTCCAACTTGGTTTTCTGCGTCATAATGTGGAAGAAAAGTAGATTTCTAAGAACTATGGGGGGTCGTAAAAATTGTTCGTTTTGTAACTAATCAATAAAGAAATAGAAATTGCGTAACATATTTAAAAATCGGCTTCCTATTTTAATTAGAAAGGAAGGTATGGTTTTTTCCTCCTATTAACCTTGAAAACCTGCAAATCCACACATAACTTTGTATCCTTATTAAGCTAGGGAAGTGAAATTTAACAAGTAAATTTTGTAGGTATTTTAAGAATTCCTTTTGGTGGTTTTGATTTTTTAGCCCCATTGCGCAATTTGAAGGGGATTTGTGCGAGGAACGAACTAAAAATATAAGAAAGCCCTCCCAATACACAACATTTCTGAACTAAATGGGGGTGTAATGGATTTGAAAAGTCGAAACCCCCAAATGACACATCTATGGCCTTCACTAAGCCTGTATACCAAATTTCAATTTCTTAGCTACATTTGGGAAGAAGATCGGAGAAGAACCGTCCTTTTTCAAGGTCAAAAAGGAGAAAGCCCGGCATATCTCTCTTCCTAATTGACCTACGAAGCTGATTTTTGGTTATATTATACAACTTTGGTTGGTCTATCGTTGGAATCAAAAAAGAATAATTTTTTTAATTTTTTCCTGTCAGTACCCCCTTCCCCAAATTTGGGCACAACTTAATTTTAGCCCGAAGTCATTTCCACTCCAGAATATCAAATCTGCCGCCAATTAAAGCCTATTTCCCAAATTTGGTAGATTTTGGTGGGTATTGAGTAGAGCAAATGATTTTTAGCTAAAAAAAAAAATTTAATTAAAAATTAAAAATTAAAAAAAAAGAAAGGATGAAAATGAAAGAAATGAAAAATAAGAATAAATATCTGACATGGTTAAAAATGATCGTAATGGTCTTCTAGGACCCCAAAACGGATTTTCTTGATATCCCTCCCCTCCCCTCATTCGCTGTAGGTCGATAGATAGTGATATTCTGGTTATTTTAATATATTTAGTTTGATTTTATGAAGGTGGAAAATCATTGCCACCCTGGATAATTGTAAGTATGAGGGATAAATTAAAGGCGTAGCGCTTGATTTAAATCAATTATGGAGACGGTGGTTGATTTTGAACAGTTGAAACGGCCAAGAAAAGCACATCTAGGATCCCTACTAATTTTACATGACAAATTTCAACCCACCAACCCAATTTGTGAAGGAGTTATACGCGAGGAATCAATTTGAAAAATAGTAAAAATCGAACTTATAACCTAACCAGAAACAATTCTTTTAGCCAGATTTTCTATCATATTGTCAACCTATAAACCTTTAAAATTTATTCAATATTCCGAAGTAAGCGCAAATTGAAATTTTCTGCTACAATGTAAAGAATGCAACTTCTTACGCGTAAAACCCTACCTTAAAATTGATCACAATAATGGGCTCATCTACCAAAAACTAAAACTGTGCAGTTTCAAATCCGCTACAAATGTGTGGGTTTTTAATAGAAAGTTAAATACCTTCTTAATTCATTGGTAGATATTAGGTAGGTATCTAAATACCTTCCCCAGATTATAACATCCATTTGCCATTAAATGAGCCGTCGTAGTAGCGGAGATTTGTTAAGCCGAGTATAATAACTGGGAGTAAAGTCACATCCCTTAAAATTAATTCTCAATTCAACTATCGTAAAAAACGTGCCTAAACTCGAGCTAACTTATAGGTAAATTGCGTATTCGTCTATGGCCAAATCTACTTATTCAATAAATTTAAACTTCTGAAAGCCTTGAACTTCGATATTTACTTTTCGTTTTCCCAATCCCAATGCGTTTCTTTGACATTTTCTCTATATTATTTGACCTTGTGCGAAATTTAAAAAGTTGCCAGTGAAATAAGAGCAACTTGAGTGGGAAAATGTTTCATTTATTTATTTTATTTTCCTTTAAGTGAAATGCTTTTACTTTGACGAATATTGCCGTAAAGTAGAGCCTATATCGGGTACCTATGTTGAGTTCTTGCACTGTATTGTGTATTACCATTTTATGACTAAACTTTATATGTAAATATTTGCATCATATGATATAGGTACGCAGAAGTACGTTTGCCAAGAAACATTATGTCATGAACACTTTCGTTACAAAGCAATCAGGTAAAATTAGGAAAATTTTAAATAAAAATAAAAAGAAGCGCTGCTCATACATCTGTAATTAGCGTTGCCAATTTCTGATAAATCAACAAACCAAGATTTTTATTTGTTTTTCGTTGGTAAATTGAACGAATTCAAGTTCAACGAAGCAATAATAAATTAATATTTAAAAAAATAATACATTATTAACATTAGGTGGATGTTTTTTTTCTGATACCAACGTAATGAGTAGGTATTAAATTTATTTCGAAAATTTTTCTTATTAATTTCCATTTTACATTAATTCCTTTTTGTTTTCAATTTTCAAGAAGTACAAAGCAAATTTATCTTCAAAAAAAGCTGCCCTGAATTAATTGAGAGCTGTACTCGTTAATGAAACTGCCTACATGTAAAATAATAGGTAAATATATTCTGCTTCGTATCTATATTCTTTATTAATACTAGAAAAATTATATCAGAATCTGTTCTGAATTGAAATTGAAATTTTTCACTCTTAACATATTCAATCTTCAATTTAAAACATAAATAACCGGATCTCGTTTTTCTTTAAAGAACGTAATTCAACTAAACTAATTAGCTCTTAATAGTAGATAGGACTAATGTAAGTAGGTGTTGAAAAATTACTTTACGGATTCAATCTATAAATAAATTTATTCATAAGCTCATGTTTTACTCTCAATAGGGCAATGTAGAAACGATATGGAAATTTTTCATTAATTACAAACATTTCTTAATTCGTTTTCTTTCATTTTCATCTGCTCGAATACACCTTCGTATTTTCAGAGTAGGTAGTCGCTTAAATATCAAAGAAAATAATTTTTTTCAGACGTTTAAATCTCAACATTTAAGATTCAGCTATCTACATTTTCAATGCACTGAAACGTTTTAATAAATAAGTAAAGTACTTGCTTCGAGAAATACTTACATCATTAAACAGGAATTTTCGCATAAGTACAGAATATTTCAATTACCTAAATTAAAGCTTCAATTTTCCTTAATTAATTTCTTTTTTTTGTATCGCTCAGATCTCATCCAATCAAAAAAATCAATTAAAAAAAAATAAAGAACGTAAACAAATTTTATTTAACGATAGTAAAAAGAATGAGATTCACGATAAACGTAAACTTTTTGCAAAAACAAAATTAAAATATAAAAATACTCGTAATAAAAATATAAATAAAAAAAACATGGTCGTAAGCAATTAGAAAAAAAAACACACATACAAAAAGCACGCATAAATATGTTTATAAAGGTGAAAATTACGAATATAATGTTGTTTCGATCCATTCTTCGAGTTTAAACGATGCTAAATCTTTGCCACCAGAACGTTCTTGGAATATTTCTGCAAAATAATTACTCAAATTAAACACATCTGGTAATAATTCAAGGCGAAGAATGCATAAAATACTTCAAACTTACCCATCATAGATTTTAGACGTACAGCAGACATCATAAAATCATCAAATGCAATTTTACCATCTTTACTAGCGTATCTATGGCCAAGTACATTGAGGATATGGGTGTTTAAGTGATACCCTGCAGAACCCAGTGCTTCTCTAAGCTCGAATGGGCTCAAAAATCCGGTACTTTCTTTATCGTATAATTTAAATACTCGCTGAAAAAATTTTCAAATACGTGTTTAATTTATAAAAAGTACAAAAAAAAACTATGCATCGATTAATCTGCGAGCAGAGTATTTTCTATTATGTAATATTTTTACGAACCTGCCAAGATCGAATATCAACCCATAATTTTTTGAATTCCTCGAATCCCAGCTTTCCAGAACGATCAACATCCATCATAGCGATCATACTGCGGCATACGTCTTTGGAAAATCCTCCTTGTAGTTGAGTTTCTGTGTAATGCATTAAATTTGGATATTTAATAAATTGGTATACGGATTACGTATTTAAGATCTATGCTTAAAATATAATATTATTCGATGCTTTCATATCTATGCCTAGGAATTAGGTAAAAGTATGTAAGTATTAGAAAATAGGGCCCGATCTTCTCAGGTTATCCAGCGATAAGTTTAGTAATTTATTGGGTACTTGTTTTGCCCAAAGTATCCTTTAAATACACCAATGAAATATGCACAAATTTCATCGTCGTTTTTTGCCCATTTATTAAGCAACCCAAAATACACTCACGCATTGAAAAAATTCTTCGAAATGAAAGAAAAAAAGGCATCGTCAGTTATAAAAATAGGAAGGGTTCAATAGGGCTAAAAAGGTGATACCATGAAAAAACACATTCCCATCCCAACTCGGAGAGGAGATATTCGAGAGAAAAACTCACAAAATAAGAAAAACTGACAAAAAGCAACTTTTTTGAGATTTGAAGCTGAAAAGTCGAGACTTCCAAAAGGCATATCTAGGACCCCTTATTAACTCTATCTACCAAATTTCAACTTCCTATCTCAATTTCAGGGACGTAACGAAGCCAACTTACAGTAGCGGGAGGGGAGAAGGTGAAGATGAAAAATTTACCAACTTTAATGCATAACTTTTACCAACTTTTTCAACTTTTTTTGCAAAGTGAAGTACATGGTTTCTATAGTGTAAAAAGCAATATTATTGGAGTTCAAGTTCACAAAATTGAAATAAACAATAAATATTTTCCAAATTTTGAAAAAGTTGCATTTTTTAGTACTAAAATTGCAGTTTTTAAAGTTTTAAATTCACGTTGGTAAGTTAGTTTAAATGGCATAATTTTCCCCTTTTTTTCTTGACCAATTTTTTGCCAACTTTTCACAATTTACTAGTTTTTTACCAACTCTCTCAGCTGGCTGTTTGGGTAACGCCACCTCTAAACCCCTCCCACTCCAAACCGGCGTCACCCCTCAATTTGGAGAGGTGTGATACGAGGAACAAATTCAGAAAATAAGACCAATCACACAGAGTACCACTTTTTTGGGACTAGGAGGTGGTGCAATGGATTTGAACAGTCGAAACCCACAAAAAGCATACCCATGGTCCTTACCAAGTCTAGATACCAAATTTCAATTTTCTAGCACAATTTGGATGGAAGGTGCAGGAGAAAGAGTCCTTTTTCAAGGTTAAAAAGGGGAAAACCCTCATCTCTCCCATTCTAATTGACCTAGATGGCTAATGTTTGGTTATGTTATACAACTTTAGATTATCTATCAATCCGATCAAAAAGGAACAATTTTTGCAATTTTAGTTCTTCAGCATCCTCTCCTCCGAAATTAGGCAACAACTTCATTTTGACCCAAAGTCATCCCCACTCCAGAATATCAAATGGCTTGCCAATAGAAGCCTATTCCCCAATTTTGATAAATTTTAACCAGTATCGAGCTGAGCAAATAATTTTGTAATTTATGGGAAAAATAAAATAAAATAAAAATATCTGACATGGCCAAAGACGGTCTTAATGGTCTTCTAAGACCCTAAAACAGATTTTGTTGGTATGCCGCGTAGTTCGATAGACGGCAATAGTCTGATTTTAATTGACAATGTAACATAGAAAATCAGTCTAACCAGGCCACTATAAACTATTGACTTTTTGGGGCCTAAAAGAAGACCATAAATTAAATAAAACGTAACTACGTAGAGGTTAAATTTCATTTTTTTTTTTTTTTTTCATTAATTTTCCTCAAATCATCAAAACTATTCAGCCATGTCCAAAATTAGATGAAGGATTGCTGACGAGTAAAAATTGTAAAAATTGCTCGTTTTAAACCAATTTATAAAAAATCAAAAGTTGTATAACACATCTAAAAATCAGCCTGTTAATTAAAGGGAGAAAATGAGGCTTTTCTTTTCTTTACCATGAAAAGAACCAGCTTATCGGACAACTTCTTCCCATGTACATTTAGTAAGTAGCTCAGAAGACCGACTTTCGACCTTCTAGATCAATTTCTGAAATTCTTTTCCTAAATAATCAGCCTTCTAAATAAATACTAATTTTGTCACGCCAGTGTAGTTCGGGTTGCTGTAGTACAAAAAAACCGGCGATGAATTACATGCAGCGTCTCAAATAGATAGAATAATAAATACTTACGTATAAAATTAAAATAAATTAAATAATTCTAATAAAAATAGCGCACTCATTACATTAATAATAATACAGAATAAGTATACTTAGAAAGTTTCAGTTCTGTTATTTTATACCACAGAATTTCTCATTATTACCAGGTTAAACAGAGTGTTTCTAGAGGGGTACAAAAAAATTAAATACTAGAAGTCCAGATGTAGTAAAGAGGTAATGAAAAGAAAAGATGAAAGAAATTATTCATGGAATGTTTTTATAAGAATATAGCAGAAAATAAATGATATGAAGAATATAGAAAAGTTATCCCCAGAAAGAACACATTTTGGAAAAAAAATGATAACCTCTAAACTCTTTAGTAAAAATCTAAAAATAATTTACCTAGTACTGAACTTTACTAGGTTGGTAATAAATAGGTAAGCACCTATCGTATATTTCCAATAATACTACCTATAAAACTGATTACTTGACGCTACATATTTCAGACATATCCAACACAAAAAAGACGTCACTGTTATGATTTCATTTCTTCCATAACACAAAACAAAACGAGTACAGACATATGTAGGTTCAAATTCAACCCAATGCAACAATAACCACGCTGACAATAACAAAAGACAAATTCAATACAACAAAAATCGCTACTTGACAAATAGAACAACACGATAATATGTTCACATTTAAGTACAGCTCGGGTAGATGGGTACTTGATGCCACCATTGATTGTGAGAAAATTATGACATAGGTAGAAGTAGGTACAACAAATAAAAGTGAAAGCGAAACCTGTAGATGTCACGTCATACAAGCTAAGCCACACATGAATAGGTATTCATTTTTCAAATTTTCTCGAACTTTGTTTCATTTAATTGTCGCGTCGCACATTTACTCGTATGCACATTGTATCGAGTTGACGTACGTTTGTATTTAAAATGAAGCATATACACGTGAATTACATACACTTACAAAATGATTAATGTAAAACAAAATGGTACGTAATGAGCGCTCATCAGGTTGGTATTTCAACAATGAAAGCAAATTAAATATTAAAGCTCTATAACAAACATGTATGTAGCTCTATATGTACTGAATTCTACGTATAGGTATATTTAAATGCGTAAGGAAAATACAAATAAGGTATATCTTACCAAAAGCAGAAGCTAACGGTGTATCACGACAAAACGTACCGCAGACGTAAGATAGTAACGTTGAAATCAGGTTATCGTTGTTACGGGGTATATCTACAAATATGGCCACAATTTCGCTTCAGTGTCAATTAAGAAAACATTATTTTATCAATGAATTTAACGCTAATTGATTAAAAATCAGCGCCATGCGTACATAGGTACATGAAAATTATGTTAAACGCATAGCGAAGTTTTTAGTAGGTAGCTTTGATTGTAACTGATTTAATTTTACACAAGCCAACAATATGAGCACTGAAAAGATTTTAAATTAACGTAGGTATTTAAAAGGGTACAACTCGCTAAGAGGTAGCTTTCATTTTCTCATTCGGTAAATAAGTTACTAAATTGAAGCTTTCACTCCAGGATTATATTTTTAGCTTTAAAAGTAATGGTGTATCTACACTAAAGGTTCGAATGTATTGGAGTAGGTAGTTATTAAATTGACACGTGTTTTGAGTAGCTACTTCCAATTTCATTAATTTACTTAGCGATGGAAATTAATTTACAGAAATTTGTACAGATCTTTAAGGATGAAAGTTATTTTAAGTCGGTGTTAGAGATCTTGTGATAATTTTTTTCGTTACTTAAAATAAAATGTTGATAGAATATCTCGGGTAGTATTGACTAATAATTTCTAGTAGTTAATGAATAGACAAATGTAGATTCCGAAATAATTTAAGTAAGATATCATTAAAATTTCCAACTAAACCCAAATCTAAATTTGTTAGTACCAAATATTTTTTAGGAACTATCCGTCCATCAAGATATTATTCCAAATAGGTAAATACGAAAGCTCGCAACAATCAGTCACATAAAAATACACAATTAATACGATTATAATCGAATACTTTTCGATTCGTTATTATATTTTAATGAAAACATGTAGCCCAAAATTCGAACGATTCACTTCGCCGATAAATCATTCAAAAATAACCAAAACTGCATAGTGAATACCTCGCTTTCATCAAGTCGGAAAAATCAAACCATACTCCAGCAAAGTGATCCAATTAGAAGCATTACGACAACGAAAAGAAGGGACTTGTAAACAACCATTTGTCAAAGTACTCAGAAGACAACAGTTATCACGAATCGTGAAGTAGAATTTTTTCGAAAGTTGAAATACTAAAAAATACATTGAATATAATTTCCCTTCACCTGCAGTTATTTAAAATGAGCAGCCACCAATCAAAACCCTTACAACAATTACACGAACAAATAAGTAAGTACATTCACCGAACGGTATAAAGAATTTCGGTTACAGTTTTTCATATTCCGTATCGTAACAACAACTCGAAGTACGAATGAATGAAAGATTTGTCGATCTAAGATTTTGGAAAATTAATTAATTTATAATGTAAACAGCGAATTCGTATCAAAGGTCGAATAACATAAAATTTACTTCGCTGAACTTTTTGATAAAAGTTCTCCTTTTGCAATAAACATCGCAAATCAGTCACAAGCTAGTTTTACTCCTTCAAACTCGAAGTCGATAAACCTTTATACATTCGAGTACACTGAGTTGTTGTAATAATATCAAAAGGAAATTCAGAAAATACCGTACTACCAAAACACCAAATACGAGTAGGACCATAACAGAGATAGTTGTAGATGAGAGATGATTTGAATGTTATGAAAATAAATACCGTTTTTCATGGCATAATCTAAGATTTGTTTGAGCTCGATCCAGTCGACTTCTAAATCTTCTCCAGCAATTTTACGGAAGAATTCTTTAATTCTTTCGTTGCGTTTTTCTTCTTCCGCATCAGGTTGTTGCTGTTTCACTCTATCGTCTATTTCGCCAATTTCAACTTGTTGGTCGTTTTCTCTGTTGAAATAAAACCCAATTAAAATACGAATTTTTAAAATCACCATCAACGAAACATGTTACATACTCCATGTGGTTTTGTTTTTCAGAGAAAATTCTCAAAATAAACTCTCCTTCTTGATTTGGTTCAAAAGTAGATGGCACAATACAATAAACACCTGGTGGTAATTTAAATCTGCACGTTACTTCTCTTAAATTAACAAAAGATGGGCATCGAGCTGCGGAAGTATGGGTACGGAAGAATTCCATATTTAAAGGTTTTGGAAGAGTGTCTGGATTATCAAGCTAACAAAAAAGTAAACACGATTGATGAAATTCTACACGGACACGTATTTAATGTTTCGTTGGTGACTTACACTATAAACAGCGAATCCGATTGTTAGGCATTCTGCGCCTATTTTTCTCAAAGCTTTTCTATTCTTTTGCATTAAAGCTATAATAACTGTACATTTATTCTCGTCATCTCCTTCGTCGATATCATCCAACGTAATACGATATTGTGGATTATAATGAAAAGTTTCTACAATCGAAGTATAAATCATATGCCATACAAATTTGCAACATAAAATAATTATTATATTGAAGAAAAATACATACCAAGATAATTTCTGCACCCTCCGGCTGAAACACCTCGAGCCCATTCACCTTCGAATACGCTCATTTCCCAGCGTTTATTACATTCGCCTTTTAATTCCTCTGGTAACGTATCTGGATTAATCAGACAAACCTCTAATCTATCGAATCTTTTAACAAAGTCTTGAAAAGCCATCCAGAATTCTCCATCTTGATCAAAAGTCAAGCCCAGCTGTTGTTTTTCATCATTGGGTATAAAATTCCACTCTGCAGATCTAATAAAATAAATATACAAGTAACATTAACTATATGGATTATTCATCGCATGATCGCATCGCTTAGAAATTGATTTCACCAGTTTACTCACTTGTCACTCCATGCTCCTTTCCATTCGGTCTCATTTCCCCACGGATTTCTCAGTCGTATTAAAGGTATTTTTCCTTTTTTAGTCGGCGTAGCAATATCCACGTATTTAATTTTAGTAATACTGTACGCGTGGCCTTTAACCAATCCCTCAGCTGTTTGAGCTTCGAATGTGTTTGCATCTGCCTATACAAACGAATAACACGTTATTCGAATATTTATCATCTTATGTTTATTTTATAAGCTCGAAAATGTGAACTAAACGCACTTCGATAGCGCAAGCCATTAAAGACATTCTTTCATAAGCTTTCAACATGATTTGGAAAAGATTTTGAGGAGCTTCTTTGAGTTCAAACACTTCAGCTACTCCGCCGGTAAAATCTTCCATAGCTTCGGAGGTTCCACCACCTTTCAATGCTTCGTAAGATCCATGTAATCTATGCAACGAACAATTTACATATAAAATTAAACCGTGCATGAGGTAGACAGGTATACGTATACGTATACTTAGAAATGATACGTTTTTGTTGCGTTGTTAGTCGTTGATGAGTTTCACTTTTAGCTCGTCGCATGAGGATTAAATCGAAGAGCAAAGGTCAATGTTTTCGTAACCTTGAAACCCATACTACACACAAGTTACAAGTTAATGATGAACTGACGTACTTAGCAAATGCTTTTTCAAGAAGAGCACTCCAAAATTCGTTCGGCTGAGAAGAATGCATGAATACGAGTTTTCCGCCTACAGTTGGTAATCTGTCATCGATTACAACGTCTACCCACCGACCATATTGCCAAAACCTGAAACATTCTTGCTTTAATTATTATATAGGTACCTGTTATTTTATTAACCACAACACGAGTAGAGCTGTGCGCCGATGAAAGAAAATACGACGGCGGCTCAAGACTGGGTACCATCGGTGACCGGCTTTTTCCATTGAATTTTGGCACAAAAATACGCAAAAATTTTTATTTAATAAAAATTTTAAATTTTGTTTAAAATGTCTCGAGTCTTATGGCAATAGAAGAAGCTCTCGGACAAGACTTATCAACCAAAGAATAAACTCAAAATATGCTAAAAAAAATGATGCCACCATAACATTTAAAATTGAGGGAAAAAGCAATCGGCTGAACCGATGAAATTTTTCGGTGGCGGCGCATAGCTCTAGGCACTAAACGATATTATAACTTTTAGAATAAGCATCTGCCTGGTTAATTTTATACAATTCTATATTTACCGAAATGACTATTTTCGTATACGAAGTAAAATAAATAGATGCATTGTTACTTTTAATTCACACACCTAAAATGAAAGATTCCAGCATATTTATCATCGAAACCCTGATCATAAGGAACTACTTGACTGAATAATTGTTCATTCAAAGTCAAATTTGCAACTGCAGCTAACAGCCAACAATCACCTGTTTGGAACATAAAAAAGTTTTATTCTTTTAATTAGTTCAGCTTTGAAAATGAAACATACATTCAACATCTTCTGCTAATGATATCAAATGATTATATCCACATCTCGAACATTACTAGACTTCAGTTTGTCTAATGTCTAACGAAAATACGTAATATGATAATTACCAAGTTCTCCTTGCATAATATCGAACCTGGAAACTCCTTCAACGATGAATTTGGGATCGTCGTGAATTTCCTACAATAATTCATACCTTATCATGCAAAGTTATAGGAAACGTAGAAACAATATATGAAATATACACTTAAACAACCATCATTTTATCAGTAAATAATCTCATTGGTGAGGGGAGAGAGATAGAGGATATAATGTAAATTTAAAAAACATACCATCGGACGTCGCCATTCGAACGATCTTGGAGATTCTTGACTGTAATATAAAGATGAACTAACAGCTCTAAAATCTGGATCTTCGAATAACTCTTGACGTGCCACCAATTCATCTCTGAGTTTATAAAAATCTTGTGCTTCACCAGCTCTTTGTCTAAATCCAGATCCCTTTTCTCCAAGCTGTAACAAAGATATGCAAAAATCTATGTTAATTATATAGGTCAATCAAAATTCAAAAAAAAAATGAAATTCAACCGTAAAACTATGCAATTGACAGATAATTTAAAACGGAATCGAGCGTCATACGCAAAACACATATTTCACATTGAAATTATACTTTTCGCCAATAACATCATAAATTACCCGTGTTCATAACGCTAATTGTCGGTATATGTTTGATCTTAATGCACATCACAAAAATGTATGTATTATCGCAATTAAAAGAGATTCCATTCAGTAAAATTAACTTTTTCAATACAACTTGATATCGTAGGATAACATTTAGGTGGTTAAATCTCATTAGATACAAAAATCGCGATATTATATCTTATCATCAATGAAATAAATAAACCAACACTACCTACTAACGCTGTTTTTTTTTTTTTTTTTAATTTATTCGATATTATGTATCTTTTGCTTTCGTTTTGTTTATAATATGTTAGGGAAGTGCCATTAAAGATGAAACATATTCGAAAGAAACGAGGTGATTTCTCTATAGTCATTAATTTTATTAAAATTATAGCTTTTAAATGTGGTATTTGTCAACTATATTATTAAAAAGCTGGCATAATGCCTTTTAGTACCAGACTATTGTAGACATTCTTTAAAAAGTGTAATGTACGGTGTAGGTACCCAAGTATTTTGTATTCCATGCGTAACGTAACGTTTGCAAAAATCACGGTTATTAACGTGGGTGAGAGTGAATTTTGAAGCAAACAAACATGATATGTCCTATTTCAAAGGAGTGAAAGTACTTGCTGAGTTTTTTCTTTCTTTTTAAGCACGTATAATTTGTCTGATTTTTATTTTAAAAACAAAGAATAGATTACGTGAGTGCGTATGCATATAGAAAATTAGGAATACAATAATATAAATGAGCGTTACGATCATAGAACCCTATAAGTCGTGTTTTTAAAAAATTGTTACTTTGAAACTTATTCAGGTAAATAGCTAAGTAAATAAGTGTTTATTTTGTTGATATAATTAATATTAATTTTGTACAGACTATTGCACTTTCAGTGACAAATATGCATTTAAAAGTCTTTAAATTGAATTAAATATCTTGTCATAGTGAATCAGAAACGTCTACAGTAATAAAAACATACTAACAAATACCTAATAATTATTCACACTGAATTTACGTTTAATGAACCGTAAAACCATCAAGCATATGTGCCGGTAACGGTGATTTTGGATGACGTTCAAAACAAGATGATTTTTTATAAAAAAAAAAAAAAAAAAAAAAAAAAAAAAAAAAAATTTTTTTTTTTTTTTTTAAAAAAAAAAAAAAAAAAAAAAAAAAAAAAAAAAAAAA
>FIZR01002467.1:0-28615 GCA_900060175.1 Ferrisia virgata
CCCCAAAAAATGAACAACTTTTGGTTGGGGGGGGGGGGGGGCTAAATTTTTTTTAGACATACCCAACGATATTTTGCGAAAATTTTGAAAATTCGAGATCAAGGGCATTTTGTTTATTCTTATCTTGGAATACAATTTTGTGTACAAATCAGCATAATCAGCAATACTGAAAAATTTCACGCCAAAACCTGAGCAATATGCAAAAATTTGCTATAATCTATCTGAAAAGTATAATGGAACTTTCGAATAATCTTCACTCTTCGGTCGATTAATTTCTACCAAATAATCTTCTCGATTCTCTCAACAGTTAGAATAACGAATGTTTATTCATCCGATTTCATAATACTGTTTGCAGGTGTGTAAGCATTACCTGGTATCGCAATTGAGCGGCGTCACGTTGGATTCGTCTCTGTTCGATGGTCCGGACAGCGTCTCGCGAAACAGCTCGAGTAATAACGTTACAAGACCTACACCGTCTCCGATGCCTCCGCCACCTTCAACCACACCGGACAGTTCGATCGGTAGCGTACAAAGTAATTCGGAGAAACCACCTTCGACGCCTAAATCAGACCAACCTGGTAAGTTGCAGCTGCCAGCTTTGGAGAATAAATGGCTGGTTTAGCCGCAGCAGCAGCGTACGACTAATAAAATATTATTGTTTGCGATGCGGCAGATGATTGCAACAGAAACGAGTCAACGCCGACGTCCAACTGCTCGTCGTTCTTGAACGATTCGACTAGCCACGACGAAGACGACGTCGATCCTCCAGCCATAGTCATTTATCTAGTGGAACCGGTATCTGTGGGTAGCGACGATAGTGATACTCATCGATTGGCTTGTCTGGCATTGCTACGGTGCTACAACAATGTACTTTCCATGCTACCCGAACAAATACGTAGTAATATTTCGGTTCAGGTGAGCGCATTTGTCCAGTTCATATTTGTACAAAACAAACGTCGACAGACGAACGGCCGGCTATACTAATGTGGAATTTTTTGTTTCGTATGCAGATTATTTCGTTAGAAAGTATTTTAGAATTGGGACGAAGCGGTGATCGGAATCGTCATTGCGACGAAATGAGAGCGTTGGCTTTATCGGTATTCTCGCAATGTCGCAGACTGCTCACTCATTCTTCCAACGTTAAGGCGCTGACCGGATTCGGAACAGCCGCCATGACTGATCTCTTTTTAAAGAACAAAGACGTAAGTGTTGATGCATACCTATGCGGGTATGTTTCTTAGTTATTTAAATTCGAAATACGTACGTGTTGTATATTAATTGGTTTCATATGTTGCGACGCGCGCGTATTTAGGAGAAAAATAAAGCGGCCTATAAAGCGTACTGTCCGCCGTACATATTGTCAAAAAGTCGCGAAAAATCACGCAGCGGCAACGAGAATTCGGATTGCGGCGGAAACGGCGTCGGCAACAGTGTTCTATCTTCCGATGAACAATGTTCCATTTTGTATGTTACCTATTGTCTGTCCGAAGATCAAAAGTGGATTCTAGTTTCGGCTGTCGATAGTCAAGGTATCATACTGGAGACGACCACCATCAACATCCATATACCGAATAGGTAAGTAGTTGGATGGTCGAACTGATCGAGCCTTGGCGAATGTATTCGAAAGCGCGTAAATTTATTTAATCGTTTATTCGGCCAGAAGTCGCAGAAGAAAAGCTCCAGCTAGACGGATCGGTTTGCAAAAAGTGATGGATTTCATTTTGGGCGTCATGTCGCAGAGTGTTACACCTTGGAGATTGGTTGTCGGCCGTGTTGGTAGATTAGGTCACGGAGAGCTGAAAGGTAAGCCAACGAATCGAGAATACTGTCCGGTTGCGTTTTTGTATTCTGGTCGCGACTTACGCGAACGATTTTCATCACAGGTTGGAGTTGGCTGTTGAGTCGTAAATCGCTGGTACGAGCTTCGAAGCAGCTGAAAGAAATCTGCGGCCAGTGCAGTCTGCTGTATCCGACGGACGTACCGTGTATTCTGAGCGCTTGTTTGGTCTCATTGGAGGCTGATTCCACGTTACGTGTGATGCCGGATCAATTCACGCCTGACGAACGATTCAGCCAGGCTTCGGTCAATTGTCACCTGTCGACGCCGCACGACGTATCCTGTACTCATATTCTAGTATTTCCTACATCGGCTACCACGCAGGTGGGTGAATCGGGACTCCGCGACGAGGAGCCTGTTTGCAAACGCACGTATTAATCGTCGACCATTTTTCTACAGTCTTCGCAGACCGCTTTTCAAGAGCAGCAAAACAACGGACCCGACTTGGGCGACGAAGATATACTGATGGCGTTGAACGACGATATGCCGGATGGTATGGGCGATTTTAACGATTTCCTCAGTAACTGGCCCGGCACGGATACGGCCGCAGTCCGTAGTCCGACCGGAAGTCCCAGAGGACAAGGTAGATCGCAGCCCGGCAGTCCGTGCGATCTCGGCGATCCGAACGATCAACGTAGTCCTTTCCCGTGTAATGGCGATCCTTTGAGAGTAAGTTTTTTGTTGTCTGATTTACTTCGAGGCTATTACGGTCTGTCGATCTACGTAGCATGAGGCGAGGGGAGAATATTCAAAGAAATCCCGTTTCGAGGTCCTAGAAGACCGTTACGATCATTTTCGGTCGTGTCAGATGTTTACTTTTGTTTTTATTTGTTTCGCCCCGAAGCTGAAAATCATTTACTCGGCTCGATACCGACCAAAATCGATCAAATTTGAGAGATAGGCTTGAATTGACGACGGATTTAATATTCTAGAGTAGGTATGATCTCGGATCAAAATTCAGTTGTGCCCAAATGGGGTGTGGGGGGGGGGGGTGCAGAGGGACTGAAATTGCAAAAATTGTACCTTTTTGAACCAGTCGGTAAACAATTTAAAGTGGTATAACATACCTGAAAATTGGTCTCTTGGGTCAGTGAGGAAGGAATATGGTGGCTCGGTTTCATCCCTTTTTTGATTTTAAAAAATAGGCTGTCCCACGCCAATCTCCAATCCAAATTCAGTTAAGGTATTGAAATTTGGTATGTACATTTGATAGGGGTGATAGATGTGTCTTTTACGGTTCTAGACGTTTCACCCCCGAAAGTGTAGTTTTTTCTGATTTTTTGAGTTTGTCCCACATATATCTCTCCCCCCCCCCACCAAATTGAGCTATCAAGTCGAAATTTGACATTTGCATTTAGTAAGATCTTAAATGTGTCTTTTATGCGTTTTTACTTTTCATCTTCTTAGTGTCTGCTCGCAAACTTAAAAATGCAGCATTTAAGTAATTTTTTCGTATTTTTCAAATTTTTCCTGAGGGTTTCTTCCCATTAAATTGACGTAGAAGGTTAACATTTGATATGTGGATTTAGTATGGGTTGTAGATATATTCACTCCAATGTCTACCTGTACCCCTACCACTGAACACGAAGAAATATTGCAGAGCACTTCTTGTTTAGCTTGAATGAAAGCCAGGAAATTAACCGAAGACAAATAATTTTTCCAGCTCGATACCGACCTAAATCGATTAAATGTGGGGAAACAGCGTAACAGTGGCTGCGAATTTAACATTCTGAATTGGGGTTGACCTTCGGTCAGAATTAAGCTGCCCAAATTTCAGAGAGGAGAGACCAAAGAGCTAAAATGGCAAACATTTTTCTTTCTCGAGCCACTCGACAGTCACCATCCAAAATTGCATATCATATCCAAATATCAGCCTCCAAGGTCAATTGAGAGGATAGGGTAACTCACCCCCTCCCCCTTGAACTTGACAGGGGCTAAGAAGTTGAAATTTTGTATATAGACTTGGTAGGGGCCGTGGATGTGCCTTTTGAAGGTTTCGACTCTTCAGAACCCTTGCGACCATTTTTGGCCCTGTCAGATATTTATTTTTAATTTTTTCCCCAATAAAACTAAAAATCATTTACACACTAAAATCGGTCACATTTGAGAAATAGGCATCGCTCGACGTCGGATTTCATATTCTGGAGTGCGGATGACCTCGAATCAAAATTCAGCGATGCCCAAATTTAAGGAAGCTGGTGTTGCGGAGCCAAGATCCCAAAAATTATTCTTTTTTAAGCCAATCAGCAGACAATTCAAAGTTGTAAAACATTTCCAAAAATCAGCCTCCTACGTCAGTTAGAAGGGAAGATATGAGGGGCTTTCCCGTTTTTGACATTGATATCTTCTCTCCAAATTGAGTTATGAAGTTGAAATTTGGTGTGTTGAATAAAAGGACTTAGTTGGAGCCCCATAGATGTACCATTTGGGACGTTCGATTCTTCATACCCATTGCACTCCCGCACTGTCCCAAAAATGTAGTTTTTTGATAGTTTTTTATTTTATTTTTTGAGTTTCTTCCTCGCACAATTTCCCTCCAGCTTGATCTAGAGAGTGGGGATTTTTTGGTGTGTAGATTAGAAAAAAAAATAATAGTATAGTTCTTTTAGATGTGCGGGGGGGTGACTCGTGTATCCCTTCCCCTTACTCCCCTTCACACCTTTGGAAATGTGGTTCTTGATCAGTTTTTCTTGTGTATTATGAATCTGGCATACAGATTTAGCGAAGTTCTAAATGTGGCCTTTAAAGGTCTAAGTTTTGCATTTCTAAATCACCATCTACCCCTTCCACTGATTAGAAAGTGGGATAGACACTGAAACACGAAGATGCCTCTCTGCAGGTCACAGCGGATAGGGGATTCCAGAATATTTTTGTAAATAGTTACTCGCCTAGTTCCCACTAGAGAGCGCTGATACTTGGCAGGGAAAATTATTTTTTTTTTTAGCTTTTACAATGTATTTCAAATGCAACATTTTTTTTTTTGAAATTTTTCCTGCAATCTGATTAGTTGAGATCTTTTATGAGTTATGATGGCGATCAACTGATGTGACATCAGATAGTTTACAGTTATTGTTGTTGTTGTTGTTATTTGTTAATAAAAATATTATCAATTTTCATTGGTTGTGAGGTCAGTTGAAATCATCTAATCAAAATGCAGGAAAAATTTTCTAACCAAGTATTAGCACTTTGCAGTGGAAAAAATGTGAGCAATTATTTACCAAATACTGTTACGTCTGTGCCCAGCAGTGAAGCACTTTGGTGTTTCAGTGTCTATATTTTCAATCCATAAAATTCTAATATTTCATGAAAATCCGAGTGAAGAATTTTTTTATTTTTATTTTTGTATATTTTCTCACCTTCTTTTTCCATTATCATTCGTAACGAAGATCGAATGAAGTTACCGTGATATTTCCGTTCGTACTAAATAAGATGTTCGGTGTTATTTGAGGAGCATTTTTTAACCATCTTTCATTTTTGTTTTTTTTTTTTTCTGTTACCCTATAGAATGGCGCTGGCGGTGCTGACATGCAAGAAGAAGTAGGCACATTACTGCAGCAGCCTTTGGCTTTGGGTTATTTCGTTTCTACGGCGCCTACCGGACGTATGCCTAGATGGTTTTGGTCATCGTGTCCGCATTTAGAAAACGTTTGTCCGGCTTTTTTGAAAAGTGCTTTACACATGCACACAACGCAGCAGAATACCGACGAATTGTTGCAACAGTCATCGGTCTCAGGGCACCCGTTAGATTCGCAATATACCACCGACGTTCTAAGGTCGGTATTTCACTTATCTGAGCATTTTTACGATTTAATTTGTTTTTACTGTATTATTTATGGGATTTTTTTTTTTTTTTTTTCGGGGCTGGTGTATTTTTCAGATACGTGTTGGAAGGTTACAATTCGTTATCGTGGCTGGCCATCGATTCCAATACGCACGATCGTCTTTCATGTCTTCCCGTACATATGCAAGTACTGATGCAGCTTTATCACATGATGTCGGCTCTGATATGACGAGATCTACTTAGAAATATTTACAATTATTCTCTCCCCTTTACCGGTTGTTCGAGATTTCCTGTATTCCTCCTCCTCCTCCTCCTGCTCCCCACACCCTTCTCATTCACCTATCGAAATATGTATTATCTTTGTATAAAAATTTGTACTGTATACGTTTTCTTCTCCATGCGGTAAGAGAAAATTACGATAATTACGCGTACCAAAAGATGAATCCGAATACGGTGATGTGGTTTATGAAGAAAAGAAGATGAATTATTAGGAATATTTTTATCAATTTCTAGATGTGTTTGTTACGTTGATTATCCTCTCTCCCATTTTTTTTAAAAATCGCTTTTCTATTTCATTTTTTTTTTTTCTTTTTGTATTGGTAATTTTATGAATTTGATTGTACCTAGACTACCTACCCTTTTCTCTCTCTCTCTCTCTCTTTCTCTCTGTCGTGAATGGAGCGCAAGTCGCGTTCCTGTGCAATATTTGGTTTTAATTTTTAAATCGTTTTCCATTCTAGGTTTTTTTTTTCTCCCTCTTTTTTCTTAATTCTCGTAGGTGTTTGCATTTTCAATTACGAGGAAAACATACTGTTTATGTGATCTGTTGTTCGAAATTTGGCTGAGTTTTCTTTTACTTCGTAGTAGGTAGTGAAGTTTGAATGTAATTTATTATTTGGATGATTATCGATGATAGATTTTAAATAATTGTAAAAAAACAAAAAAAAAAAACAAAAAAAAACTAAAAAAAAAACCTGATGCAATTAATGAGAAAATCTTCCATCGTTCGAACGAGACCGAGGCGATTAATTTATATTTTTACACGTTGAATATGTTTTACATATTATACATAGATATTTTTTTAAAACCACTTTCTCACTAACACAAACATACACACATACACACACACATTCTTACAACAACGATTTCATTTGTTGTTCGAGAGAAAGTCTCTCTTTTTTTCCAATTCTTCCTTTGTATCATTAATATGGGGGCCAATTCTTTTGTACAAAATCTAGCCTCCCTTTCAACGTGTGTGTTATTTGCACACACCGAAAGAGCGAGGAGAGTTTCTAAAAGAGGGATTTTTTTATAGCGCAGTTTTTACGATGTATTATTTTTGTACGTTAATTACGTTGTATCGTTGTTTACACGGTATTTTTATTTTATTATTTTTGCGGACATTATTCAGGGTTTTAATTTTGTAAAAGAAAAAAAAAATAATAATAATAATGTAAAACAAGAAAACCGCCGATATGAATTTTCAATGGGACGATTTTCGTTTCGCGTTGTTGTTGTTGTTGTTGTTGTTGTTGCTGTTAATGTTATTGTTAGAAAAACATTTAGCATTTGTACGTAATTATCGAACATTTTGACAGAATTACTCATTCATCGAAAAGTAGTTCTACTTATTTTTCTGAAAGACGTGTGAACTTTTTTTTTTCTTTTTTTTTTTCGTGTCTTCCTGTAAACAAAATGACGCTTCTAGTCAAAATATAAGATAAAACTGGCCGATTTTACGACGATTGCAATTCCGTAGAAAAATATACGCGATAAGTATTACGCGTGATATTTGTTTTGTTGTGTTTATTTTTTCTTTATGTATCTTTTGAATCGAAAGTTTATTTGAAAAAAAAAAAAAAGGTGCTAACGAAGGCGAGATAACGGTGTAAAGAGGGTGGGTGGGACCTGATGCCAGACGTCTGCGCGTTTTTTCCTTCCCTTTTTTCTATACGAATTTAAAACTGTGTATTATTTCTTTTTCTTCCTTTTTCATTATTAATGTGTAATATTCTACGTGTACCTAATGTTGTATTGTAATGTACGGATACTGAAGAGAGAAAGATGATGGCAAAGCTTTATTTAGAAAGGTAAATACTACTTATTTAGAACCAAAGATTAAATTTACCTTAAGGGTTCGTTTTATCAAAAATGTTTTTTTTGTTCGTTGTTGATTTTAATGCACAAATTAATTAAAAGAAAACCCTCTTTTTAATGAAAAAATTTAGCTTTTTTTTTTCTTTTTAATTGTGAGGAAAAAATTACACTCGCCGTGTATATAATCGTAAGTTATTGTATTATAGAAATTGAATGATGAAAAGAAAAAGGGTTGTATAATTTATTTGATTTTTTTTTTTAAATTAGTAAATTACCAACCATTTTTTTTTCTCTGTAAATGCGCTAATTAATGAAATTATTATTCGAATTATTTCCGTAATTAATGAAGTACAAACCCTTATTTATTATGTTTTTTTTTTTTTCATCGTGAATGTAAATTTATGTATTTTTTAGATAATGAATTTTAGTTAATTGTTGAAACGTGTGTAGAAAATTTTTTTTTGAGGGTTGTCAAATGTACGATGGTATATGTGTAAGATGTTGCGATATATATATATACTGATTCGTTTGTTTGTTCGTGTTTTTTTTTTGTACGTCGACTCGCGTGTACATATATTTTAATTTTTAGCGAGTTAGACGAGCTATAAAAACCTATAGTAAATAATTGATACTTGTATTTTTAATTTTAAAGAAAAAGTGGAAGAACTGATTCATGATGTTTGTACATTGTATTGTTTTATTTTACTATTAAAAAAATTATGTTTACGAAGTGTTTTTTTTTTTCGTACAGACAAACGGTGTTTCATTTGGTGACGATTTACCCACCGGCGGCGTCAATTCTACTGCTTTTAAGGCTCGAGCACTACATGATGATCGTGATCGCATTTCGTATTTTAAAAATTGAAACTGATCACATAAATTTAGGTAAATTGTATTTATTCCACAACTGGGTTCGACAGTGACGTAGCCAGAAATGACCTAAAAGAGGGAATTTCCAGTTTTTCTGGGTGTAGTTTTTTGGATCCAAGTGTATAGGAATGACATGGTGCATTTTTAGAAATATTAAAAAAAAAAATGACAATTTTCTCTTTCAGGGAAACATTGTAGATGATGGATATGTAATACTGAAAACGATTGATAAGTTCACAATTTTTTTTTCGACTACTCATCTTTTATTGTGAGTTTTATCAAACTTTTCCACCCTTAAAACATGTTCGTGTTAACATTTTAACATAAAATCCAAAAATCCAAAATATCACACCGAAAACATAACGCTTATTTTTCAGGTCTTTCGGTCTCAACGGTGGATGGGAGTCCAGTCCAGAGACCCTCCTGGCTACGCCACTGAGCAGGGTGTCTCACGGCCATGCAAAGTCAAGCATCTAGACTAAAATTGAATTAAAGGTTATAAAAAAAAAAACAATAAAATTATGTTAGTTTTTTTTTTTTAAATTACGTTTGTTCGAAATTGATAATAAAAATTTAAATTGAAGAGTTATTTTTGATTTTTTCCTTCAAAAATTATATTTTTGAAGTTTTTGGTAAACAATTATTTTTTTGTAAGGTGGGAGGCTGAATATATCGGAAAAGTCTTATTGAAAGGTCATGCAAAGTCAGCCATTTTGGTCAACAAATTTTTTTAGACATCCTACTGAAGTGACAAATAGATTTAAAAATCACATACGAACCACCAGTACATTTTTTATGTAACCAATTTCGTAGTCATTGTCTTTTTTCAAGAAGTTGTTGATATGTTACATTTATAGGTGGATTTAAGAGTGGCGGGGGGGGAGGGCTAGGCCCCCAGAGAGTTTTTATGTGTGCGATAAATATCTAACAAGTGACTAAAAATTTTTGAAACATTAAATTTTCAAAAAATGTTCAGAACATCATGAAGATTGATGAAAATATAAAAATTCTTATTTCATTTTGAAACGATTCTGCTAAAAACCTTGATCTTTTTTCTTGTAAAACCTACAAAATTGAAGTTAAAATTTCGAGAAATACACTTTTTTTTCCAAAATTTCGCATTTGCTTCGCTCAGGCATTCATACATTTCCATTTCACACCACCAAAATTTCAACTTTCAACTAACTACTACTCTCTGTTACAAATATATTTTTAAATAGCTGAAATGTAAATACTAATTCCACCTTTTTTTTGTTACCATCTTCGGGGGGCTTAAACCCTTGTCCCCACCCGCAACCAAATCATTCAACTTTACCAATGGTTACGTTCCATTGCTTCGACTTTGATGTCAAATAAAATTTTTTTGGAGTTTGAACAAATATCAAGTTGCCGTCTCTGAATTTAAGGGTTGGAAAGGGAGAATATGTCGATTTAAGGGATGGAAGAACGAGTGAATTTTGGTTCTTGTTTTCGTTCTTATTCTCACGAATCATAGTTTTTATTCTCGTTTTGTTTTGTTTTTATTTAAGATTTGCAATATTTGTTCTAATTTTATTCTTGTTCTTCACGGTTCTTGAAATATTGTTGTCGTTTTCTGTTTTTGTTCTTTATTTGTTTTTGCCTAGGTCTTTGTTCTCATTTACGTTGGTTTTTGCTCTTCAACTCAAGCCTCCAAATTTTTGAAAATCTGAACAAAAGTCATCGAATTGGAGAAAAATTTATTGGTTGGTGGGTGGGTGGAGGAGGGAGGTTGAATCGTCAAAAAAATCAACACCAAAAGGTACATCTAGAACCTATTATGAATCTACATATCAAATTTCAACTTCCTTTTCCAATCAGGAGGGGTGGGAGGGCTATACGAGAAATAAACTCAAAAAATACGAAAAACCGACAAAAGCCACTTTTTTGAGGTTTTGAGGGGTAACAATGAGGGTGGAGATTCGAGACCCCCAAAAGGCACATCTAAGGCCCCTATCAAATTTGCATGTCAAATTTTAACTTTTCAGTACAGTGGGGGAAGGGGGTAAGTGGGAAACAAGCTCAAAAAATAAGAAAAACCAACAAAAAAACAACTTTTTTGGGATAGACTGAAAAGTTGAAACCACCAAAATACACATCTAGGGCTTTCACCAAGTCTACATACCGAATTTAAACTTTGTAGCTTAATTTGGAGGTGAGGTAGAGGAAGAACAATCCTTTTTCAAGGTTAAAAAGCTGAGAAACCCACATCTCCCCTCTTAATTGACCTAGGTGGCTGATTTTTGTACGTGTTATACATACAACTTTGAATTTTCCATCGATTGGATCAACAAGGAACAATTTTTGGGATTTTAGCGCCCCAGCTACCCCTCCCTCAAATTTGGACATGACTGAAATTTGAATCAAGCTGAACCCCGTTCCAGAATATCAAATTCGCCGTCAATGCAAGCATATTTCTCCCACTTGATCGATTTCGGTCGGTATCAAGCCGAGCAAATGATTTTTAGTTTCAGAAAAAAATATAAAAATGGAATAAAATATCTGACATGGCCAAAAATTGTCGTCATGGGCTTTTATATTCTGTTCATTTTAAAAAGGACCGTGAGAAATTTATAAATAAATGGCTTTGGCCAGTAGGAATAGAATGTCTTGAAATTGATTTTCAAGGTATTCGATTGGTTAACAGGCATGGTTTACTGATAAGGAGAGGTCCTTTTCAAATCGAACAGACTTGACTACAAGAACCCAAAGTCCCAAAGCGGATTTTGTTGATAAAACCCCTCCCTCCAGCAACCACCATAGATTAATGGTCCGTAATAGGTTGGTTTTCATTGACATTATGATATAGAAAATCAGGCTAAAAAAAGAAATTCCGAATGGAAAAAAGAACGGAAAATAGTTGTTCTCGTTCTTGTTCTTGTCATTTCAAATGGATTATCAAGGTTGTTCCTTGTTCTTTGAGAAAATTAAAATTACTTTCATTGTTCTTGTTTTTCTTCTCATTCTTCGATTACTCAACTTCGTTGTTTTTTTTTCGTTTTTGGTTTCTGGTTCTTCTGTTGTTCTTCCATTCCTGGCCGGTCTTGAAATATTGATATTTTGCGAGCAATATCGTAATTTTTTCTCTTCTTTGAAAGAAATGGTTATTGAATTTAGTTAATTTTGAATGCTATTTACATTACGGCTTTAATAGCCGCACCTTCGGAGATTGGAGAAGAATCATTCATAAAACCACAATCCACAATGAAGACAAAGAGTCCGGAAATGAAATTGAACAATAGATTCTAAAAAAATCAGAAACTTGAATGTGGTACGAATTATACGATAATTCGATTTTAGTCATGTTATCTTCATATCTTTGTGATTGTTAATTGGACATTTGCGTAGCAGATCGTTTTTTATTTTTACTTGTGTTGTGGTTGAAACATTATGATCATAGTAAATTTTTTTTTTTTTATCACACGAAATTCGATGAACTTGTAAATTTTTTCCATTTGATTTTGCACCGCTTTCCGTTCAATTACCTTCAATTACCTCATAAATTACACACCAGCAGTGCTAGTGTTGCCACAGTTCTCACCAATAATAAACACGAATAACAAAACAAAGCTGTTTGTTTTTTTCCCGTAAAAAATTCAATGTTGTAATCGTATATCGCAGTTCATAATTCGAAAGTTGAAAGTGCAGTGGATTGTAAGTTTAAAACTTTCAATTACTCATTTATGAATTTTTAAAAGTTCATTGTTTCAATACTTCAACGTCGAATATGAAATAATAATCATGAGTTTAAATAGTGTATAACTATCCGATACAAAAACTCGCATGATGTCTGAAAGTGTTCCTAGTTCCGAGTTTAAAGATTACGTACCCAAAGTTGGACTGATTTATCACAAGGAATCAACCCAATTGATATTTTGTAAGCCGAAATTGATGCCTTTGAAATCGCTGACGCTAGAAAAATTAGAAAAATTACAGCATGAAGCTGATGCCGTTTTGAAAAAATCTAAATCAGCCAAAACTAATTGAGCTCAATTGGGAGTAAGTATTACAGATTTCGTACCTTGAATTTCTTTAATAAAATATTAAATGCGAATTGTTTATGTTATTTTTAGGTGTACTGTAATATTCATAATGATTACTTCGTTTTCATTACTTGCGGAGATCATTATTGTATTCGTGATCACCGCTTTGCTCTTGCACAAATATGGTGACTGGAAAAGACAAAATGCTATGATTATCTTGGTGGTTCTCATATCGTGGTATTTTTCTCTATTGACTGTATTCGTATTGCCATTGGATATATCATCAGTGAGTAGTTGATAATCGTTCATTGTGACGTATTCAATTTATAGTGTAGCACTGAGAATTGTGTTGACTGTTTGTAGACTGCTTTTCGCCAATGTATGGAATTAGGAGTAGAAAATGCCAGCTCTAATGGATCACATCCTTCTACTACTTGCAAGGAGCCGTGGAGTTATGTACCTGAAGAAGTATTACCAAGACTGTGGAGGATTGTTTATTGGACTTCGCAGTTTTTAACATGGTTTGTTCGCTAGAATGTTCGCAGGAATAATTGTGCCAATTTTCGATTGGGTGGTTATTTTTATTATTATTTTTTTTTTTTTACAGGATACTGTTGCCATTAATGCAATCTTATGCCAGAGCTGGCGAATTTAATTTTTATGAAAAGTTGAAATCAGCTTTAAAAGACAATATTTTATACTACGGATCTTATGTATGCCTTTGTATAATTTGCCTGTTTTATATTGTTTTATATACGGATATTTCTTTGGACGGGTTAGTACATGTTTAGTATTATCGAGTCGAGTTGATAATTTGATAAAACACTTGGAAAATAATTTATTGTACATGTTTACAGGTCGAAATTGAGAGCAATAGCGTCATCAGCTAGTAATACTTGGGGTTTATTTTTACTGATTATTTTATTGGGATACGCTTTAGTAGATGTACCTCGAAAATTGTGGTTTTCCGGAAACCCTCAGTTATGCTTGTTACGAAGTTATTTTCAAGTATCTAAATTGACGTCTGATTTTTACGACGCTGAAGCGGAATTGAAAAATTTAATTCAAGTTAGTATCATTGCACTTATCTGTAGGTGTTTGACCAATGTGTCCTAAATTACCCGAATGATTTCAGAGAATTTACACGACTGAAACAAGGATATCAGAAAATGATCCTTTGAGGTATTATATGGATATAGTTTGCGGTATTATACCCGTTCAATTTCATCGAACGGCAGCTAGAAGTAGTTCAGAACGATCTTCTACTGTTGTTACATCACCAACAAAAGAAATTCTGGTGCAATATCATAAACAAGTAAATCTTCGAATGAAAAGTTTCAACGTTATAAATATAAACGTCTATTTCATTTATTTATTTGAATTTTTTTTTGTGCAGTTGAAATCAGCGCTTCACACGTATCGTCGAACTCACATACAAAGAGAACGTATGTTTGATCAAGTGTACGAATTGCAAAGAATTATTTCAAACCGAAAAGAAGATTATCAAAACTACAAAGATTATCTGGTGCAAGGACCATTTCAGTGGCCCGATAAATGGAGACTGTTTTGCTTCGGTATGTGGTTATTATTTTACGGGGTGATTTGAATACCGAAGCGTTATTTTATAAATGGGTTTTTTATGTTTTAGATTATCTGTGGGCAGCAATATCGAAACCTGTATTGATGAAAGTATTCTCAGTTGTTTCTATCGTAATGTCTGCGGCGGTTGTTTGGTCCGAATCGACGTTTTTTAAAGAAAATCCAGTGCTCTCTGTTTTCGCTTTGTTGATCAGAGGTTCAAAGTCGAATTATAATTACGCTGTGATCGAGGTGCTTGTCGTAGCAAAGAAAATTTTTACCATTTGGTAATTAGTATTGCGAGGTTTTAATTACATTTCAATTTTTTTTTACAGATTTTATGCGCGTTTACTTTGGCGTATTTGTGCTATTGCGCTTATTCGACTGTATTTAAAATACGTATTTTTAATTATTATCATTTTGCTCCGGATCATCAAACTGATGAAAATAGTTTGATATTTTCGGGAATGTAAGTTGAATTACGATATTAGCGATGATCGTACCAGCAACAAGATTGATTCTTATTCGATGAAATGTATTGCAGGCTGCTCAGCAGATTAACGCCGCCATTATGTTTAAATTTTCTCGGATTGATACATATGGATAGTCATATTATTAAGAAACACATTTTAGAGACTCAGTACACACAGGTTACCTTCCAAAAACATCGATTTTATAACGTGTAAAAACTACCAAATGAAGCTAATTTTCGGACTTTTTTTCAGATCATGGGTCATATGGATGTGATTTCGATAATCAGCAATGGATTTAATATTTATTTCCCTATGGTGATGATTATCATCAGCACGGCTACATATTTTAATATTGGCTCGCATTTATTATCGGCCATTGGTTTCCCACAATATTTCGCTGACGATGAAATTACCGAAGATATTGTTACCGAAGGCCAAAGACTCGCTTTAGCTGGTAATTTCTTGAGTTTTTTTTTTTTTTGTTTAACGAGTAGTTTTTCTGTTTTGTATTGCTCCGTATTATATTATATTATTCTTATTTCTTTTAGAAAAAGATAAACGTTTAAGAAGAGGTCTTCTATCACCTAACGAGCTACCAGATAGTACATATAGAAGTGACGATAATTCACGTAGTCGTCGTCCGAAACGAGGTAAGAGCGGAACCCCATTGAGAATATGACGTCACATTGATCTATTTATATAAGATGCGAATAACTTGTGTATTATTTTCTTTTTTTTGCCTTAGATCGTTCATCAACTGATGAAAGCTCTTTCAACTCTAGTAAATTTGAAATGAATCTGCAATCTCCTTCTCCTAGAGATACATTCCCATCGAAGAATATATTTGATGATGTATAATTATTTGAATAATTTTTTTACACTATAATAGTGATCTCGGTTTTATTTTTTTTTACTCGCTTCAGTAGAACAATCGCGTCGATGTGAATTTAAAGTTTGTAAAGTTAAACAAAACGATTCATGGTGAGTTTAATCGTAGTTATAACTTGGTCTAGTCTTGTAACATATGAAATATGTTGGAATTATACGTGCGTTTATTTTTTAATAAATTATTTGCAGTTATTTATCGTGTTCGAGTTGGTTTTTTTGCAATTGTCAGCGGTGAAAAACGATGCGACATATTATATTAAAGTAATAATTTAAACTATATTTATGTGGAAGGTTTTTCATTTCCTGGATGCTGAAGTTTTATTATTGTTTACATTATAATATATTCTACACGAAGTGACAATTTCAACGCTATCAGTTTCAGCAACTTTGCTCATTCGATATTGCATTTTGTTTCATTTGTTTGCAGCACAAACGAAGATTATCAATTTAGAGAAAACGTATTGTGTGTTTTAATGTTAATGATAATGATGTTAACTATCAGACTAGCTTTACCAATCATCAATGATTTTATATATGATATATTGATGGATGATGATGATGAGGATGAGGATGGCGACGAAGACGTATATGAAAACAACGATGGCGAGCACGCTCAATAAAAAATCATCTCGGTAATACGCTTAAAACAATTAACGAAATTGTCATTGTACGTTGTTACCGCTCTTCAAGGTCGCGTGTAGAAAAATTCACGCAATATACCGTACGTATGGTTCAGAATTCGTCGTTAACGAGCAAAATTTTCCGCCTATTCTGTGAAAAGTTCAACTTTAAAAAAACGGGAATTCGATAATATAAAGTGGCAACACTTGCCGTACAAATTCTCTGCTAAAGAGAAATTTCGTCCCAGTATTGAATGCGTGTTTCGAGATGTTGGTAACATGTATTTCGTATCATACGTTCTAATTGATGTAAATTGAATTGTTTCAAATATGGGAAGCAGACAGAAACACTCTACTAGAGTGTGAGTGTAATTCTATCGTTTTGTTCATTTGTTCGGTTGTTCGTTGATGATATTTTATTATAAATAATTTTTCACGTATGTGATTCGGTCTTTCGTCGCATTGTTTTTTCAATCTGATATGCGAAATGTCGGCAGAAATCCGCCACAATGTAAGTTTGTACAGAAACCAAAATACTTACCCGTTGAGAAAAAAAAAAACAAAAATCATAGATATTGTAAACGCGATATTTTTATTATTAGATTTCGTCTCAACGGGATTCAAGGCAATTAGAGATTATACTCGTAAGGTTGTTATTGTTATTGTTATTACGTTTAATCATTAACGTGCGTTTTTTTCATCTTTTCAGGCAGTTACGTTGATGTAGAATGAATGGATATCTTAACAATACTGTGAGTAATAATTATGAATTCAACATGAACGAAGGTGGAGCATGTGTAGGTAAGTGTTTGAATAAACAGCGCCAGCCGTATTCATCGTCTTAGACAAAAATCCCTACATGATATATTTCCTCATTACTCGTCGTAGATCCTGGATCAACTGAGAACTTACCGGAACCTAAACCTACCGGAGTTTTGAAGAAAAGTAGCCGATATAGAAGCAGATCGTTATCGGCTTCTTCGACAGATTCGTATAGTTCATCGTGCACAGGTAGCAGCTCCGATGAAAGTGAAACCTCTCCCAGGGAGAAAGAGCAAAAGAATTCTAAAGGTATAAAATCATCCACCTAGAGGTATACGATATATGTTCGATAAATCGATTAATTCGTATTCTTTAACGATTTAGGTTTTACTGATTTTTGCATCAAAAACATCAATCTCCATGCGTTCGGCCGCAGAGAAATCGAAATCGCCGAGCAAGAGATGCCTGGTATTATGTCACTGCGTAGAAGAGCATCAGAAGATAAACCTTTAAAAGGTGCCAGAATTGTTGGCTGTACTCACGTCAACGCGCAAACAGCTGTTTTAATAGAGACGCTTTGTGAATTAGGTGCTAAAGTGAGTACTAAACGGTGTATTCAACTGCTATGTCTTTGTGGACTCTCTAATGTTGATGGTTCTAATTAAGTTCATTGTTCTCAAAACAACGAGTGTCGAGTTCAACGATCGATTCAATACGTGTAATTTTCGATAATATGTTCGAGAGTTGAGAAAAAAAGTAAAAGCGAAAAGTTCGCTGTGGAATAAATTAGTCTGAGTAATTTTCATGAACGGTGTTTTTTTAAGTTTCATTTTATTATTTTTAAGCAATGAAAATTGGTTGTTGTACTTTGGTTTGTGGGCAAACATAATCGGTTGAATTATCAAGCTATTGTTTTTATTTTGAGTAGCTTACTTCACTATCGAAGGAAAGAAAAATGATAAAGTATTTCTCAGCTCGGTGTTTTCTTTACTTTAAATCAATCTCGTCTGTTTGATATAACGTGAAATATTTGCTGAAGAATCAAGAGTAAAATTACGAAAATTTTTTTTTCGATAATTATTTACTAACGTACTTTGATAGAAATTGATGAAACAATGTTTTAGTTTAGTTCACGTATCAAACTATTAAACGACTATGAGAATTCTTTAAAAAGATGGATAAATAAAAGAACGACCATTTACGATTATCAAATTTTGAAAAAGAAATTATATGAAATTAATAATTTATCAAAACCAGAAATGGAAGAACCCGAAGAACGATTAAATTTCGGTTCTTATTCTTTTTCTTGTTTCACAATTAATAATTTTTTGTCCTTATTGATTTTGTTTTCATTTCGGATTTGTAAAGTATAAACGTAAACTTTGTTATCATTTTTGTTCTTATTCTTCACGGTTCTTGATATTTTGTTCTTGTTCTTTATTTGGTTTTGTTTGGTTTTCTGTTCTCGTTCTTCTTGATTTTTACGTTTTTGCTCTTCAGCTCGATCACCTTAATTTTAAAAATTCGACTAGAAGTTGTCAAAGCAGTGAAAAAATTTGAAGACGAGAGTAGATCTCGTAAAAAATCACTATAGTCCGTTTCTTCCAACTTGTCACTTGAAAAAAGTAAACAAATACCTATTAGCCAATAAGGTGCCTGTAAATTACCAAATTAAGATATCCTATTGGCTGATTAGTATTTGTTTACGTTTTTCCTAGTGACAAGTTCAATGAAGCGAACTATGAAATGCGCTAAAATTATCACAACAAATCAAAGAAATTGGCTAAAGTTGAAAAAAAAATACAAAAACATGGAAAAAAGAACAGCTTTAGATTGTTCCCATTCTTGTACTTACAAATGAATGTTTGAGACTGTTTCCTGTTCTTGAGAAGTATAAAATTTCTTTAATTGTTCTCGTAATTTTCGCTTAGATTATATGAGTTTTCATTCAGCTGTTCGTTCTTCCTTTTTCAATTACTCAACTTCGTTCTTCTTTAAAATTGCACGTTCTTTACGTTTTTGGTTCTCGGTTATTTGTGATGCTTCCATTTCGGATTTAAAACTAAAATAAATCAACGATTAAAAATTTAGTGTTGCTGATGACAAATTATGTACTTATGAAACCATTATAAACATAGGATTAAAATCCAGATCATTTAAGAAAACAGTTTAAATCAGGATTGGAAGAACACCAAAGAATCGAAAACCAAAGATGTAAAGAATATCGGATTTTTGAGAACAAGAACGAAATGAAGAACAGCAAAATTGAATGATTGAAGAACGAAATAATTTTTACAATTTTTGAAGTACAAGAAATAACCTTGAAAATTCATTTGGATATACAAAAACAACTATTTTTCGTTCATTTTTCCATTGTTTCTTCTTTTTTGAATTTCAACAGAAGTATCCTCGATTTTTTGTAATGTAAGCGCATTTCTATTGATTTGACGACTTCGTCGAATCTTTAAAAATTTGGGGATTGAGTTGGGAACGAGAACAGAGAACCAAACAAAACCAAATAAGGAACAAGAACAGAAAATGAGAACAAGGTTTCAAGAACCGTGAAGAACAAAAACAAGATGAGAACAAAGTTTACAAAACGTAAATGAGAACAAAATCAACAAGAACAAAAAGTTTTGATTTGTGAAACAAGAACAGGAACGAGGAACAATTAAAGAAATTTTATATTTCTGAAGAATAGAAAACAGTATCAAACATTCATTTGATAGTACAAGAATGGGAATAATCTAAAGCTGTTCTTTTTCCATTTTTTGTATTTTTTTTTTTTTTTCAACTTCTTCAGATTTCTTTGATTTGTTGTGATAATTTTAGCGCATTTCATAGTCCACTTCATCGAACTTATCACTAGGAAGAACGTAAACAAATACTAATCAGCCAATAGGATATCTTAATTTGGTAATTTTCAGGCATTTCATTGGCTAATAGGTATTTGTTTACTTTTTTCAAGTGACAAGTTGGAAGAAACGGACTATAGTGATTTTTTACGAGATCTACTCTCGTCTTCAAATTTTTTCACCGCTTTGACAACTTCTAGTCGAATTTTTAAAATTAAGGTGATCGAGCTGAAGAGCAAAAACGTAAAAATCAAGAAGAACGAGAACAGAAAACCAAACAAAACCAAATAAAGAACAAGAACAAAATATCAAGAACCGTGAAGAATAAGAACAAAAATGATAACAAAGTTTACGTTTATACTTTACAAATCCGAAATGAAAACAAAATCAATAAGGACAAAAAATTATTAATTGTGAAACAAGAAAAAGAATAAGAACCAAAATTCGCTCGTTCTTCTATCCCCGGTTTAGAATTCAGATTAACATTGAGAAGGAAGGGGAATTACAATTTTCAATTTTTCGATCTAGAAAGAATGAACTGAACATGGCTTCAGCTTCTTGTGATTTATGTAGAGAGTTACAATTTGTTACGTAAATTAATGCGGTGTTCGAAAAGTGTTTTTTTTTTTTTGAAAATGTTTACATTAAACATTAATTTCTGGTTACTAATTGCTATTCGTGTTTTTTTTTTCATCAGGTCCGATGGACAGCTTGCAACATCTATTCGACTCAGAACGAAGTAGCGGCCGCTTTGGCCGAAGCAGGTATTCCAATTTACGCTTGGCGAGGCGAAAACGAAGACGATTTTTGGTGGTGCATCGACAAATGCGTTTGCTCTTCGGATTGGCAACCGAATCTGCTGCTAGACGATGGTGGTGACGCTACGCATCTAACGCTGAAAAAATACCCGACCGTATTCAAATCGCTAAAAGGCATAGTGGAAGAAAGCGTTACCGGCGTACACCGCCTATACCAATTATCTCGTTCTGGTAAACTTCTGGTACCGGCGATGAACGTTAACGATTCCGTTACGAAGACTAAATTCGATAATTTGTACAGCTGTCGCGAATCGATCGTCGAAAGTTTGAAACGCTGCACAGACGTGATGTTCGGCGGTAAACAGGTCGTGGTCTGCGGTTACGGCGAAGTAGGTAAAGGTTGTTGTCAATCGTTGAAGGCGTTAGGATGTATCGTATACGTGACGGAGATCGATCCTATATGCGCGCTGCAAGCCTGCATGGATGGCTACAAAGTGGTCAAAGTTAACGAGGTGATCAGCGATATCGATATTGTCATCACGGCCACCGGTAATAAAAACGTTATCTGTCGCGATCACATCGATCGTATGAAAAATGGCGCCATTCTGTGCAACATGGGACATTCGAATACGGAAATCGACGTCGCCAGCATACGTACTCCCGATTTAATGTGGGAACGCGTTAGATCGCAAGTTGAACACGTTATATGGCCGGACGGCAAACGAATCGTATTACTAGCCGAGGGCCGTTTGGTCAACATGAGCTGCTCTAGTTTACCATCTTTCGTCGTATCCATTACCGCAGCTACCGAAGCTGTAGCACTAATCGAAATGTTTAACGCTCCTGTCGGCCGATACAAAGCCGACGTTTATCTTTTGCCGAAAAATTTAGACGAGTACGTGGCCAGTCTACATTTACCAACGTTTGATGCGCATTTAACCGAATTAACCGAAGATCAGGCCAAGTATTTAGGGCTGAATAAAAACGGACCCTTTAAACCGCATTATTATCGTTACTAAAACGATTTGTAATGTGTGTGTTTTTTTTTCTTTTTTTTTTTCTTTGTTTTTAACAACGTTGTTTTGTCCTTAGAGGAAACGTCCTGTATTGAAAGATTATTTCGTTAATTGGTGGTGTACGTGATCAAGTGGCATTTTGGTGCGAATCGATTTTAGTACCTATACGTAGTTTGCTACCAATTCAAATTCTACCATCTCGATAATATTATTCTAGTACTTCCATCATCATCGTCGTCGTCGTCGTCGTATAGCTTTAGTCGTGTACTTGTTGCCTTTTCATTTATATCACTCTCTTGCTCACTCATCGTAACTGTTATATTCACTTCGATAATGTTTTAATTGCGTACGTACGGTTGTTTTTTTTTTTTTTCTTAATTCGATCGAATTGTTTTGATGGCCAAGTCCTGCACACGTGTGTGTGTGTGTACGTGTGTGCTGTGTACATTTGAATAAACAAAAAACACTGCTCGTATGCGCTAAATTCACTTCGTGGTGTTTAATGTTTCACGATCGAAATCGGTCTAATTTTTTAAAAGAGTATCGAATATGTGTCAATTCTCGTGAAATAATATCGATTTTATTTTATTCAGAGACCACTCACGTAAATGTTGGAGAGTTATCGAATGCATTGCATTTGAACGATTCCCTTAGTGGTTTGTTTATTTTATAAAATTTATTTTAAAAAATTATTTAATTTTCAAATTTTGAAAAAATTTTAATCGAATGTTTTTAAATTCTAAAATAATCGATTTAACAAACAAATTAATGGTTAAAAATTTTCCAACATTTTTTTCCTCATAAAACGAAGTGTTTTTTCAGTCTGTCATTGACGTCATAGAATTAAAGAATTACATAAGCATAGATGTGTAGTTCGAGCAGAAGCGAGTTGAGCTCAGTTGAACTATGATAGTCTGGCACCCCCTCCCCCCATCCCCCCGTTTATTTCACAAATGAGCAGTTCCAGAATTTTGATCTGATCACCAATCCAAGTGGCGGAAAATTTTTCCTATTAATTTTATCATGTACATATTTTGCCTATCTCCGTTATCAAAAGGGCAGTATTGGTTCAAATTTTATGACACCCTGTATGTAATAAAAAATGCTGCAAAAGTTACCTTTGAATGGAATCCAAGAATGGAACACGAAGACTCAAAAATTTGAAAATAGATCGTCTAGAACCGAATCATGAATTAATTGAGAACAAACACAAACATAATTGAACTGAAGAACCGAATAGAATAAAAATCAGAAAACAGTTACCAATTATTTTGTGTATATCAGTTCTTTATAGTTATTCAATGAAATCCACAAAATCATATTGAAAAATAAGGCATAAAAATGAAACGATTATTTCGTTCCATTCTGCTCCTAAATTTCAAAAAAACATCGATGAGTCTTTCCTAATTATTCTTCGCTCTCGTAAGAACTAACTAGATTTTCTCACTCCGTTTGTCCGTTCTGATCTCTCATGCTATTTTGAAGATTTCGTTCAGCTCCGTTCTTATCTTTACAGATGATTCGAATTTCCAATGTTACAGTGGTTAATTGAAGCTTAATTTGCAGCTTTCCAGTCGTGATTTAAAGCAATCAATTCAACTTTGTATAAACTTACACTTTTGGATTGTGAATCCAACATTGAATTTGCAGTACTTTTTCCAAGTTGTTTACTACTGATTTGTTCTCATTCGTTATGAATCTTTTGGTTTAGTTTTTATGTTGTTCCACAATTACTCAAGTTTAACGTTCATTTTTTCCTTTTAAAATCGTTTTTTTCTCTCCATTTCGTTCTGTTGTGTGCGTTCCGCTCTCAAACTTTGTTAAAAATAAAAAATAAGTAAACATTGACCAAAAATCATTGAAAGTTATTAAAAATTGGGTAAAAATTTGACAAAAATGGGTTAAAAATGCAGAAAAATGATAAAAAAATCTCGAAAAATATGTAAAAATTTACTTTTTTTTTTAGGATAACGCCTAGAAATGTTTCCTAGAAGGCTAAGACTCTCTTCTAAAGAAAAAAGTGTCCCCGATGATCGGATGGTCCTCTGATTATATTACTATCAGTGATTTTGAATAATATGAATTCGCAGTCCAGCTTTGAAATTTGAGCTCTTTGACATGCAAAAGCACCACCAATTGGATACGGAGGAGAGGGGGTTGGTTCTCCCAAACTGTTTTTACACCTCTCCTGCATACATAAAATTTTCTCATTTCTTATTGATACGCAAGAGCAATTATTTTCCACGAGTTTTAAATCAGATCAATTTTGAAAACTTGGATAGATCACAGAAAATATGCCTTCCTGTACGTTGAGTCTTCAAAAATATTGAATAAAAACCTTTAAAAAAATTATACTTTCCCCTTTGAACTAAACTAAGATCAAAGTCCAAGGTTTCTATTCATTTTTGGTTTAATTCTGTTCCCAAGAACAAAAATGAACTGAATCTCTGAATCCTAAAGCTTGAATCAAAGCCCAAATTTTAAAGAACCAAATCTGAGAACTGAAATCAGAAACTTAATTTCTCAAACAAACTGTTTTGACCAATGACCAAAAACCTATACTTAGATAAACTGAACCGCAAACCAAACCCTTTGAGAACCGTTTTTTGAAATTCTGGTGTTAGATTTATCATTCGAAGTCACGATTTAGACAAATTTTTTGTTCCCAAAATTTCAAGTCAGTCGAGAGCGGGGGGAGGGGGGGGTGAAAGAATGCAAAATTTTTAGAACAAAAAATTTGTCTAAATTGTGATTCTAAATAGTGAACCTTACTTATACTGGGCCACATTTGCAAAATTTTTTGTTGCATATAAAATTTGCTTATTTTGAATATTTCAAGGGTCTCATAAAATTCAAATGAATTCTGCCCCTTCAATAATAGAGATAAGCAAAATGTGCGTATGACAAAATTTGTAGGAAACATTTTTGTCTGCAAGGTCCGCTACTTGTATTGGTGATCAGATCAAAACTGTGAAACTGCTCAATTGTTAAATTTTTAGATGCCTATACAGTGATACCTACGGGGAAAGGGGCGGGGTGGGGGTCAGACTATCATAGTTGAACTGGCCTATGACTGTGCCAGGACTGTGGATCCGAACTGGAACTGTAACCAGAAACCACGTGGAGCTGGTTCAATACAGGAACCAGAACCAGAACCAAAAAAGTGGTATCGGAACCAGAACCGAGAGACCAAACGTGGAACCAGAACCAAATCAAAATCGTTTTGGTTCCACAGCCCTCCTAAAGAGAGATGAAAGTGGGCAGAATTTGGGATCTTGCGTATAAATACCATATTTTTGGTGCTGTTGTGATAATGAACAGGAACTGGGAACCAAAACCAAAATTGTTTTGATTCCACAGCCGTATTCTGTGCTACTCATCTATGCTAATGCCTATAAACACTAAAGCACAAAGATGGAAATCAGTGGGTACAGTGGTAAAGGGACTATGGCAGTTTTTTGTCCATAGTTACTCACAACTTCTCCACTAGGAGCGCCGTTCACTAGTTCCTGTTCAATCTGTTCCCAATTCTGATTGGTCTAGATCTCAGATGTAGATATGACGTAGATTCTTTCAGATTTCTATCTTGTTAAGGAGTAAACTCCGACCAATGAGAATGACCGCCGAACCAGAATTAGTGAAGAGCGCTTTTACAGGGGAAAACAAGCAGAACTCTAAACCGTAAATTTTCATCTTCGTATTTCAGTGGTTATGCTAAATACAAATGCCATTTTTTAACTTCATGATGTCTGTGGCAGTTTAATGGCTGAATAATTCGTTATTTTGATCTTCCATCGTTTAATTGGCGAATATTTTAATGAAGTTTTCAAGCTGTCAATTTTCTAAGTATCGAGTCAACATTGGCATTATTTAAAATGTCAGTAGTGATTTTAAAATATCAATTAATTTATTTTTTTTTTATTTTTTATTAAATTTTCGAAATTGATGAATCGAATTATGATGCGAGATGATTAATGGGTAGATTTTCTAAAAGAATTACGAACGATTGATGCATATTTTTTCAAAAAAAAAAAAATCAACATATATTTTCTATCAGTTTTGAAATCATTTAATGAATAAATAAAACTGTGATGTGTTTCGTTGTGTAAATTAATTAACGAGAAATTTATTTATCAAAAAAAACAAAAAAAAACTAATAGTTGTGTTATCAATCGTGTATCGTATTAAATATGAATTTGAAACTTTAAAATCAATCATCCAGTTTCAGTTCGATTCAAAAATATTCGAATATTTTCGCTCATTAGTTATTCCATAAATTAAAAAACAATTCGTGTAATAGGGAAAATGATCCATTATCGAATTATAGTATCATTTAGTTATTCAATGCGGTATCCGAGAACACGTTTAATCAATTGTAATGCTAATTGAGATGGAATTTCGCTAAAATACCTACTAGAAATGTCAATTTGTGCCGGCCACTTGATCTTTTAAAATCGACATCGCGTCGTTATAAATGATTTTTTTTTCATTGTTAATTTTCATAAAATTATGTTCGCCGTCGTTACAGTTCACAATTAGGTAGCTAAATTTGAATTTTAAAGTGATATTTAACCGGACATTTTGTGAAAAAAATGAACGATTCTTATTCTGCATTAATACTTCTCGATTGTTGTTATTATTATTCCATTATTAAAAGGCCTATTGTTTTTGAAGAAAAAGTCTTGCTAATGTTTGTGATTGTTGTTTTATTTTATTTTTTTTTTTTAAGTATGTAGGGAACGTTATCGTATTATTTTGTGTATTTTTTTTTTCCTATAGTAAAATTGAATTGGAGCAGCGAATACGCAACTGTTGTGGGGAAGAAAACTCGAATCTGTACGTTTATAATTTCTTTTTAATTTTACAATATCACTTTTTTATTTTTTTTTCCAGTCTTTACCCTATACCTATGCTAGAAAATTTTGCACATTAAAGCCTACTGATCGATCAGTTTCAAAGGTATCTTGAAATGGTAAAATATTTATAGTGCCTATTCCATTCTTTTTTCTACATATCTTACCTATACGTATAATAATGCTCTACTAAGGTGCTATTTTTTTTTCTAATATTGTCTTCTTTTTTTTTTTGCGTGCGTTTTCCTGCCTATTAATTTTCAAAGATAAGAATTGACTGGTACTGTTCGTGAAGCTTATACAGCATCGTATGCGTGTTTTTAGCCTATCCTATGCCTATATCTTATTCGGAGGTGGCATTTTCGAGAATGCTTACAAAATGATGTATCTATATGAAGAACTAATATAGGTATAATATATATATATAAATATATTAAAGAAATTAGTGGAGGTAGTGATTAATTTTAACGAAGTGAGAATACCCAAGGCAGTATTATCGCTCAGTATTAACTTTTGAAAAGAAATAAAAAAGGTGCTCGATAAAACCACGAAGATAACTTATATCTTTATAGTTGTTGAGAAAAAAATGCTACCGCTTGACCTTTCCCTTGAACTTACCGAATGAGAAAATCGATTTTTGCAAACACGTTTTCATCTCGACTGCAAAAAATTCTCTTCTCCTTTCTGCCCTTGAATTTCGATTGTTTTATTATGTTGGTTTGTTACGCGACGATTATTCCAATATGTGATTTTATATTGTTGACTGTTGAAATTAAAGTGTTGAGCTTAATGTACGTCGGGTGTACCTAATCTAATGTATGTATCTTATACTCGTACCTTATATCTATGTACTCGTATTCTTCAAGGATATCGAAATGAAGATAAGGAAATTTTACTCCCGTAAATTCGAGGTACACTTAACGTGATTCATTTCCGCTGGCTTCAGCAAATTTTTTTCATATTATAGAAATACCTACCTATTTATGTTTTTACTATTTAAAAAAAAAAAATTATTGTTTTTTTTTTTGTGTGTGTGTACATTGTACTTTGTGAGAGAAATAAAAACGAGAAATATACATGTTTTAATTCGGGAGTTTTGATTTATTTATTTAGGTATTTTTAAATGAAACAATGACGATGATGAACTCGTACTTTAGTTACTTACTTACAATTTTCGAATAATCACGTTTTTTTTTTTTTTTTTTTTTGTCAAACAGCTGAGGCTCATGTTTCAAGATTGGTTACACTTAGGATAAACTGGATTGCGAGGTTTTGTTGATAATTCAATGGAGATTCAAGATTGATGTTCAAAATTTTTAAATGAAAAATCTACTTCTCACGATGAAAATAAAAGTTGAAAGCTCCCATTTAAAAATCTGAAAAAATTTAACAAAAACAGAACTTTTTATGCTAGTATTAATCAATCAATTTTGAAAATGGGATTTTGAGACTCCTGGGTTGCACAGGGGCTCTCAATTTTGGTCAAAATTCAAAAAAATGGTGAAACTAAAGTGATCCATGGATTTCTGCCAATGTCGCCAGGGACCAGGGAGTCAGCGAAAAAACTGACTCCGACTCCGACCATTGGATTCCGTAGTCATTCTTGAACCTTGACTCTTGACTCTATCTGACTTCAGAGTCGTGATTTTACTGACCATTGAATTTGATACCTCGACTCCGGAGTTGACAAACAATTCAGTTCTTATTACTCTAAAATTACACCCCTAGCTCCGGAGCCATTTTCAAACCTTGACTTCTAACTCGATCCGGCTCCAGAGTCAACCGTAGTTGGAGTTATTTTAGAATTATTTTCACCGGGTCTTTGATGAAAATTTCAAATTCAAGGGCCGGAGTGGGTCAAAAAACTGACTCTAGACTGACTCTAGATTGGTAGAGTCATTACGAATTTTGACTTCAACTCCAAATAATTGACTTCAGAGTTCATTGAAAGACTGTGCCATGACTCCAGAGTTATTCTCAAACCTCAAGACTCTTGACTGCATTCTGACTCCGGAGTTAGAATTTCACTAATCTGAATTTCGATACCCCAACTGTGGAGCAGGGTTGGGAATATCTGGATTAAAATATGATGCGGATCACGATTCGAATCAAAAAAAAATTGTGATTTGATCCAGGATTCGAATCAGTTTGGATCGTCCTTTTTTAAAATGATCCGCGATATGTGATTCGGATACAATTTTTCGTATGATCCGTGATTTGATTCGA
>FIZR01002476.1:0-35458 GCA_900060175.1 Ferrisia virgata
AAATGCTCAGTTTGTAGTTTTAAATCTAGATACTTAATTTATTCTTTTTTTTTTTTTTTTTTGTACATTGACAGAAGTAAACTTGGCAAAACATTGGTTCGAACTACTCTCACGTAAGCGGATTTAGAATTTTCAGTTTTAGTATGTAATACTAAATTTGTAATTAATAAAACACAGGTATCTGGTTATGCAGTAGAGTGGAGATTACGCTATAAATCACCGGGCTATTATAATATTTTCAGTTTCCATCTCTTGTTTCTTTTTTTTTTTTGATCTTGAAAAAAAGGAAGATGAACTGCCTTTACTTCGGCCTCTGTCTTAGAATAACTAAGTATCTATTTAATACTATCCGTCTACTACGTACGTACATTTTGGAAAATTATTTTTTTCTATTTTACGATTTTCTTACGCTTTCTTTTCTAATTTTGTTTTATTTATTAACAAAATGGAAACAAAGAAACAGGTATATCTACTTAAAAAGAAAGTTTACTGTAATCGAAAGTTAAATGGAAGATTAATTCAAAAATTCTTTACAAATAAGTTGAATAATTTCATTTGTTTCGTAGTTCTTATTGAAGCTCCTTCTTCACAGTATGAATAAGATGATATTACTTCTCATGCCTACCATTGTTCAGTATTATTTGATTTCAAGTTACCACTTTTTACATTTAATACTTATTTATTCGAATAATTGATCAATACGTCCAAATTCTTCTTGTGGGATGGGATAAGAATCGTTGAAGTACTTACCCGAGATGCTTTGAATGTTGATATACGCTTTTTTACCATAACAACGTGTACATTCTCACAAAAGGAGGAAGAAAGTGAAAATGAATTATAGTTATATTTGCATTACTTATATATTTTTATCGTTTTTTTTTGTGATATTTCTTGAAAAATTATTGTTGGTCTTTTGAAATTATTTTTTAATATTCACGCTTCTTAAATATAGTTACTGAGGTACATCGTGAATTACTCAAATTTGTAAATTTCGATTAAATATTCTGTCATATTTTAAAACGTTATACGTAGGTACTTAATAAAACATTTTCTTGTAACTTAAATGATGGCTTATCTGTACTTACTACCTTCTCATATGTATTAATAATTACGTCCGATGTACTTAATTTTCATTTGTTTAGTAAACGTTTTTAAAAACAACATTGCTTTCTTATGATATCACCGTTTATAATTTTATTAGATATAGGTACGCTTATTCTTAAATCAACACAAGTACAAAAAAAACACTTAAAATTAAATAACAAAAAATTGACACGCGCCTGAACTTAATTAACAAATCACTTAAATATAATTTGCGAAGTTTAAGTTGTCGAGATCAAAATGGTTTTCTTCCCATTACCATGACAAAATCGAAAATTATGTTTAAATCTGATTTTTCCGTTTTATCACTGCCAGCAGCCTGCATCAAGCTGTAAACGAAAAGAATATACACATAATTAATCATTTTTGTTTATACACCTGCCTAATAAGAACTGAGACGAACTGTTGGAAGAAAAGACAATCTTGCTCGCATAATAGGTATATAAATTAACCAAGTTGAAAAGTCGTATCTATTATTTACAATTATGCTCGTTTATTCCAAATGAAAAGAAAGACAAGGAAAACGGAACTCGTCTAAAGTCTATCTGATTATGCATTGTGTTTGAAGAAAAATTCAACAATTTTTTGCAAAAAATGCTAATGAATTCCGGGAACTGTAAGCTTGAACCGTGTACGCGATTATACATAAATTATTTATAATAAAAACCGTACTTATAATGTATTTATATCAGAAGGAAAAATATTTTTAAGGAGTGGCACCGTACTCGAAGTACATGATATCATGATTTTTTTCTTGAACAGGTACGTATACGTACATATCACCGAGTTAACTTAACATTTTCGCTTCTTAATCGGATGTTGGTAATCCTTAATAGTTATTAGGAGAACAATTTAACGTATATTTTTACCAAAATACGTCGATGTACAATTTTTTTTCCGATTTAAGTGCCAGATTAATGAATTTATTTATTTTTTTTTCTGAAATTACTTGGTTCATTTGAACGTCTTAACCTCTTAATGTTACGTTGAATATAAGTATTGGATACATTTTCGGATACGTACTCATCTTCAAGCTGATGCAAAATCGCATTACTCGCTGACTGGCCGTAGTTATTTTCGTAATTTTGAAACGTAGCTGTACTTCTAATATAATTTACCAAATCTGAAATCGATCCTTTTACTTTCAAATTAGATTCTTCGTCTCTACAAAATAAAAATGAAAAACATACGTTAAGTACTTTTCGCAGTAGTGAAAAATTATCATAGAAGTGGCAGCTAATATTGCTGCATGTTAATTGAGTACCTACCACAGTAGGCCTTCGTAATAGGTGCATGCTTACCTTTTCAAAGGTTCTTTGTTGAATGTGAAATTTTCAAAATCCTTCGTTTTGTATTTGTGTACGTACAAGTTTTTGCTTTGGTGAGGCATAAATTCAGCTAGTTTTTTGTTCATCAACTGTAAATTAATAAAATAGCCACGACGCTCGCTATAAAATCTCGATGATACATATAAATATAAATAGATGGGTGTAGATGGGTGGTTCATCGTACATCGTCAATGATTCCATTAAGTTGATCGTAAGGTTTCTCGCAACTAGGCAACGAATATCCATAGATAGCCAGTACACCTCCTGGAGCCAACACGCGCTCAACTTCGGAATAGAATTTTTTCAAATCGAACCAGTGAGCGCATTGCGAAGCCGTCACCAACTGTACCGAATCGTCTAAACAACCAATACCTTCGGCTGTACCTTGTCTGTAGGAAATACCGAAAAGAATTTGTAAAATCAATTACGATAAATTTACACATGTACAGGCTAGATGTACACACTACGCACTACTCCGTGTAAATTTATCACTTACCTGTAAATTATGTTATATAATCCTCCGGCTTTATGAGCATAATTTTCTTTCAGGTCACTCGAATCAAATCCGATCACGTTTTTGAAGTAGGGCGACAATGCTTCGGTACTTTTTCCATTACCACAACCTACATCAACCGCTGTATCGAAAGGAGTTGACAACTGAAACAAAAAATAAGAAAATTGTGAAAATTTAACTGTAGATGAATCTGTAATTTATTCTTGTATATTGATTTAGGCCTATCTATCTACCTTCCTCCCTACCTGTCCGTGTATAATTATATGGGTCTGTGTAATGAACAGTGAACTAGATGAATATTATGTTGATAAGTAGATAGTTAAGCACGGTAAGTACTTAAATGAAATAGGAAAATTTTTTCTCTCGTATTTCAGTTTTATTGTTGTTTTTCATTGGATATTTTTTATCAGTTTTGTAAACTCGAGAGGATAACTTGATCTTTCTGTATCTAAGAAATTGCGATAACTTGAAGTGTGTAAGTATATTATTTATCAATATCTCGTGAAGTTTACACGTAACACTAGGCAGGAGGTACTTGACGATAAGTATAGACAAGTAGATACAGTTTATTTGTAACAACAGATTATTACAGCTGGATTATTCTGTACATTGTATTCGTACACGTACCTAGCAATCTTAACTCGTTCACAGCGAGACCATAATAAACTACTCTCAACTCAAATGGTGACAAAATGAAGAGGTAAACAGAAATATTAAATTCAAAATGAGCGCAAACAACGCGCTTGAATTTTGCATAAATTGTAAATACTCATTACCATACAATCACTTATTGATACATCGTCGATGTAATGATCAACAACGTATCGTTCGTACCTAAAGTTAAATGTAACGCTCTATTGTAGGTAGGTAAACCGGTTGTACAAAAACTAGGAACAAAGCTTGATCTTTTAATCCAAAATTTTTGCTCATTCATCATTCATCAGAACATACTTTGCGGCGTGCATTTGAAGAAGTAAACGATAAAAGATTTATCTAATCATTCCAGAAAAAAAAAATACTTCCTCTCTGTTCACAGTAACGAATAAATACAAAACTACTCACACGACTTCCATTTTGTAAAAAAAAAAAAATATATTTTAACGAAAGATAAAACTGTTTTCAGTTTTATGCATCACTGATACGAAGAATGTTGAAAATAAACAAATAAATTAAAAAATATTAATTTAGAAAGGCTCATAAAATTAATCTTGTGCCAAACACCATCGAATCCCCATATCGTAAGATTTTGAATGCCTAATTTAGATAACATGGTGTAGAAAAATGGCACGAGATAAGCTCTCTCTCTCTTAAATACCACAGGAATTAAGTATACTTTGAAAATATAATACGAGGCGCAAGATACGTAATTAAGTTTGCGTAAAATTAAAAACTTTATGGACTGTAGGTAAGTTCGTATGAGAAAATTTTTTAAATTTACAAACTTAATGATCTGTACCCAGTACAAGTAATCTACGTAAATATCGACGTATTTAAAGCGCAAAAAATGAATTGAATTGAATTGAAAAGAAAATAAAAGAAAAGAAAAAAAAACCAGTTTATAACGTCAACACTAACTGGCTCCGACAAGTACACATTATTGCGCATTCATCGGTGCACAGACTCAAGCTGGAAAAATGTACGACAGTGCAATAAGCTCATGTTATGTACGTAAGTAGATAGGTAGGTAGGTAGGTAGGTACCTACTACCTACTACCTACATTCGTATCTCACCGTTTACGATAGGTACCAACTCATCGTAAATTATACAAAGAAGGGGGCGACGAGAAGGCAGACGCGGGACTCGATTAATTATTAAATCATTCTAAAACGCGACGTGCATCGAAATAGCATTCAATTTCCTTAAACCAACTTCGACGAGAATGTGAAGAAAAAAGCGAGAGTGAACGAAGTAGAAAGAGTAAGAAGGCGAGGTGAAGAAAAATAAAAACATACCGCGAGGTACGTATATCATATACCCATACCCAACCCATTCTATACCTCGGGTCTGGAATCATAAATACTTGAAGTTATATTTGGCACGATTTTATAAGACGACCTTCGTAAGCCTTGCCCATTCAACGTGTTTATTTTTTTTCTGTTCCGTCGCCATAATCGCACCGATCGTTCGTAATATACAAGTAGGTAATTTACTATCACAATCAAATACACCAGATTGGCATTTTAAAACTTCGATTTTATTATGGACCACGAGAACAACGTAGATACTCGCTTAGATTCTTTATCTTCAAATTTGTTTCCAGCCGGTTGTTTTCGTAATTTTTTTTTGTTTACAAGTCTGTAGTAGGCAGCGAGGCAGGTGGGTATGAGTAGGGATACTTATAGCCGGCGAAATATCTTTCTTTTGCGTTTTATTTCTTTTTTTGAAGGTCAAGGTTACAACGAATTTGATAATTAAAATTTATAATCGTCGTCCGCGCATACGTTTCACTTTTTCTTCTGCTTTGGGAGAAATTCACACGGAGTAATAAAGAGTTTATCATACGATGCTCGTTTGCACGATGACTGATGTTCACGTGTTTTCATTATGAGCATAACGCATACATATGTTGGCTACTAATCGCTATACAAATGTAAGTAGGTAGGTAGGTAGGTAGGTAGGTAGGTAGGTAGGTACAAGTACAATCGAATATCGAATGTAATGTAAGCATCGTGTAAGCGTGCTTGTACCAACATGACATTGCTTTCTCATTGTGATTTACCTACTAAAAATAATATGAGCAATTTTGATTTTAAGGAAAGGTTACCGAGAGGACGTTAGCCTCTATTTTGATGTTCCACCGATAATCGGTCGATAAAGTAATTAGATGCACCAGTACAATCAATTTAACGAGTTATTCTTATCGTTGGTTGGTTTGCTCTTCACACACGTCCTGACTCATACTGTTCTACATATGTTATGTACATATCGATCGTTATCAAATTGTAAGTGGATTTTGTCTCTTTTTGAAGCCACATTTCAGCGAGAAGAGAAAAATAGGGGCAAAATAAGCATCGATGTAGAATCAAAAATTACTCTAACCTACTTATACATCTGAAACTGAAATCCTCAAAGCGATTGGAAAAGAAATGGGGGAACGGGATTTCTTTTCGACTTCGAAAAACGTTGCATCTTTGTCTATCGACGATGTAAAATTAAGCTGAAAATATTTACATTTCTGCTCGGCCATTCGCATCTCTTTGCATGTAGATTTTTGAGCAAATTTCAAGCAGAGCTTTCGTTCAAATTGAGGTGAGAGTTTGAAGTACCTATATCTCGATTTTGAGAGAGTTAGTATTTATTTTAATATCATCTCAATTTTTAGTCATTTTCATGACTATTACAATCGTTTTGTCTGATATTTTTTAATTTTTTTATTTTATCTAGTTCTTTTGAGGGAAAAAATTAATTACTCCTCGCCATACCAGCCAAAATTACTGAAATTTAAAATTTCGCCCAACATCTCCTACCGTATTTTTCTATTAGAATTTGAATGGTCCATGGTCCAAATTGGGGGAGGCCCATTTTTGGGAATGAGGATAAGTGAGGTTGAAAAATCGAAAAGTGAAAATATTTCACTACCAATTGATAGGAAATTAAAAGAGCTATAACATATCCAAAAATGAACTGTCTACGTTGATTACAGTCAAAGAAATCGGTCCATTTGAACCATTTTACGAATATTTTGATGATTGCTCGTCTGTACAAGTCGTACTAATTCATCTAGAGGATTGAAACTTGGGAGGTAGTTGACGGTAGAGCCCAGGGTATGCTTTTTGGGGGTCTCGACTCGCCACCTCTAACCCATCCCACTACAGGTCCAAAAAAACCATTTTTTTCAACGTTTCCCCCTTGAAACTTTGTACATAGGTCGAGGAGATATGCACGGCGTGCCTTTCGGGGGTCTGAACCATTCCTATTCAAATGAACCCTTTTTACAGCCCCGTAAAAGGAAATTTTTTTCGATTTTTTCCGAATTCAACGCTAAATATGGGTAATTGTAATACATTTCCATAGAAATTTTTTTTCATCATCGATTTTAACTTGTTGATGAGACGATGGCGAAGAGATTAAAGGTCGGCTATCTATTTAAAAGTGTTCGTACGCTTCTTTCTAAATTTATATTCAAGCTATGGCAATTTATCATCGCGGGAGGGAATACAGGAAGCAAAAAGTGTACCATTCTTAATTATCGATATGATGTATTCGAAACCTGTGCGACGAATTAGGGACGTGGAAAACAGAAAAACCTGACTCCAAAAGCATCACAACGCGATGCTTTTTTTTTTTTTTTTAATTTTGAACGGATCAAAATTGAAGATTATTGTTATATTTTCATTCAATTTCAAAGATCAATGTATTTCACATTCTTACATCTGCTTCTGTCAGTATCAACAGGTTAAAATGAATTCGATGTACGATGTAAGAACTAAATTTGTTAATTTTATTGCACTTAAACGTATTACGTCGGTATAGGTAAGAACCTTTGTAGATTAGTGAGGGTAAGGTACACGATACTAGTACACTCTGTACAGTAATGTAAGAGCACGAGCGATAGGCTGAACGATATTTTTATCGCAAAAATTCGCTGCGATTATTTAAAATTAGTACTTCGTATCAACAATAACATTCTACATGTGCGTGCTGTAATGGAGACATAATAAATTGAATTCTACGAAAAAATAATACCACCATATACGTATTATCGGGTCAATTTACTAACGGTTGATACGCTTAAATGTGAATTAGGGTTCATTTGCTCTCTCTCTCTCTCTCTCTCTCTTTCTCTCCACTTCTCACAAGTGGTCGCGAGTACATGCGACGAGATGACAGTTATATTTTGTATTTTCATTTCTGATCGTCGCATTTCTTCTACACCAACTAAACCAGTGCAGTTTGCGCCTGCAAACCTTTGATTAGTAGCTCCAACTTGGTGCTTGGCTCAACTGGATACAGGAATAGCTATTAGCTATAGTTACACACGTGCTACGCACTTCACATAATGCTTAATGTCACCTTCCTCGTGTACACGTAAAGGGGTTACCATACCTTACCTACATAACTAAATATTATGCTCGTATCTGCGCATTCAATATACACATACGAATACCATACGTACATTGATTGAGGTACCTAATGTTGTTTTATGCGTTAGATAACGAGTAAACGTCACCTTGCTTCGCTATTTTTGTACACATTCAGAAGGAACCGGTTGCCTTGCTTTCGAAAGGAAGTGTTTACAAATCGCGTACGCATATTGAATAACATAAGTATATGTACCTATACCAACCTATCTACCTGCCTACCTACCTACCTACCTACATAATACGCACTCGTTGATATTTTTTCACATTTGAAAGCCCCTCTTGGCCTCTACCCTCCGCACTCGTGCGAATAAAAACATCAGTAAGTAGGTAATTTCTCAATAACATCTGACGAGGCACCGCAGGTTATTAACTCGCATATTCGACGCTGTATAGGTACCGTCCTATCTGCTGGTCTGGTGCGTATGTCGGTTGACTGCTTTTCAGCATTACTTGTCAGGTATACGGTATACTGTGCATTATTGTACACCAGATACGTATTACTTACGTCGAATCACATCACACAACGCCAACACTCTATTCGTTTGTTTATATACCGTCCGTATACGTAATGATGACAGTGGGTAATCTGGGCACGTGTCATTGACTTGTTGCTAACTTTGCTCAATTATAAATGTTCGATAAAAATTCAAAATTTTATCAAACGCCCTACCTTTGCCACCTATCTTATCCCAGGCCTATGAGAAAGTGCCATATTTAGTAAATAAAGTAGACCAAAAATTGACGAAACTAGAAAATAATGCCTCTATTGAAGTATTGGGTACGATTTTGTGAGCTACTCGTCAAATACTTCTCAAATAATGTACTTACTTAAATTTCGAAAATTTCATTATTTTTATGCCTCAGATTATCATAAGCACTCAGAAATATATTTTAAAACTTGAATATATAAAATTTGATTCAAATATTTTTTCAGTAAGGTCCCTTAACCGAGGTAATTCGATTCGTATACGTATACAAATATAACACGGAATCCAATTTTACAAAGTTTTCCTAATCAACTTGAAATATTCTCTCTTACTTTTCTTCGTTATCGTTTGCACCTCTTCGGTATTGAAAAAATTTACTCGACTCGATGCCAATTAAAAATGGGTGTGAGGGAGGGGGGGTGGGGTGAAAATAAAAATATGAGAATGACCTAGGCATTATTATCATAATTTAGGTTATATACCTAAAATTCGAAACACGAGTGAAAAGAGGTTGAAACGTTTAACCTGGTTTGTATAATGTCATATTCACCATCACCCCCCCCCACCCCCCCGGAGACTGAAATCAATATTTAGCTCGATAATAACCAATATCGCTCAAATTCAGCCAATAGCCTTAGATTGATGGCGGATTAGATGATCTCGTGTCGAAATTCAGTCATGTCAAAGTTAACGGAAGAGGGAGGGGGGGATCAATATATTCAAGAAGCAACATTCTAGGTTAATTAAAGGAAAAGATATGTGGGCCTCCTTTTTTTGATTTTGAAAAAATACCGTTTCTCACATATTTATTCTCCAAATCGAGACGCAGGATTGAACTTTGATGCATAGATTTAGTCGAAGTCGTAGATACATCTTTTGTGGAATTCTAAGTACTTTTCAGCAATATTGGCAAAGTAGATTTTTGGGCAATTTTTCTAATTCTTCAAGTTTGTCCTTCTTGTATCTCCCTTTTAAATTGAGCAACAGCGTTGAAATTTGGTATGTAGATTCAGCAGGAGTCCTAAATTTGTTCTTTTGAGGGTTTCAACGTTCTAGCTAAATTGCATCCCCTCGCAGCTTCAAAAATGTTGTTTTTTTAATCGTTGAGTTTATTTCTGCTTATTACTTCTAAATTGAGGCAGGTGTTTGAAATTTCCTTTGGGGGGGGGGGGTTTCAGCTATTCAGTCTGTTTACCTGTGTTCTGTAACCCAACCAGTGTACTGTTGATCAAGAAAGAACATTCACTCCCTTCCGCTCCAATACCTTGCCTAGTATTGCGAAAAAGAAAAAACTGCGTGATAACATAATTGAGTTATAAGGTTGAAATTTAGCATATGTCTGTTGACTTTTTTGTTTTTTTGTTTTTTTTTCAAAACTAAGCCTATAGCGTTGATATAAGTGGATAGGTACAGACACCATAGAAGTACGAATCGAATGAAAAATATCGCCGCTAAAACAACCCGATTAGGTACTAAATATTTACTTTCTGTTTCAAATTTCGCAGGCAATGGCGTACGTGCCGTGCGCCATGCATAATGGTACGCAACTAGGTCACTTCTCGAGCATATTTTCATCAAGGTTTTTCTCTTCTCATTGATGAAATGACGCGAAGTAACGTTAGGTGCCACTTTAGTATTGTCCTACACACCCAATGTGCCTATGTACTTTTCAGGCTACGTTGGTAAGTTCTAAGATTACGAGTAGATCTTATAGTTTAGCTGAAAAAATAATGGTCTATCCGATCGGTAATCTCAGGTTAGGTGAATACTTAAGGCAGGCAGGCCGCGTTCTTCGTTTCGCCAATCGCTTACATTACAACGCATCCGCACCGACAAGGCAAACTGGTCGACAATTTTCTGTTTTTATTTTCTTTTTTTACGCGTAGGCCTAAGTATTATTATAATTTTGTTTTACGCATTACCGTAAACAACTTTGTATAGCTGCCGCGTATTTAATATCAGACAAGTAAGTAATTATGATTCGGATGAGTTGAAGAAAAAAGGACTAGTTTAATCTACAAGCTCGTACCTAGCTACTTGTGTACTCAGCTACTCACTACCTAGTTACCTGTAAAAACTAATCTGCCAGTAATGGGCGAAGGTTGAAGTACCATACGATATATTACATATAATACATAGTAACAGACATTAGACAATCAGCCATACCACCACAGGACTTCATTTCCGCATCCATATTAACTACTTCACAATGGTACTATGCTAGAAATTAAAAGCACACCTCTCTTAATTCTTAATACTTATCGTTGTTTTGTTGTGATAAGAAACTGTCGATTTTTTTTTTTTTCATTGATGTAGGTCAAATGGTGAATATCTACACCAACGAATTGTTATTCAATTCGTCGAGTATTATTTGTACAATAAGTATTTGTACCTAAACGTGGTTAAGTGTTAATTCGATCACGTATCGAAAGTCGAGAGTTTTATTTTTACGAAATTCGTCGTCAACCTTTCGTTGGTAAGATTGAAAAACTGAACATTTGTCGTACGAATAATCGCCTCTCTCCTTGCAATCCCTTCTTACATAGATCCTATCAACCTACCTAACAACTTATTTATGGAATCTGTTTTAGCGTCTATTTATTGATGATGCATTTTGGACAAAAATGAAAAACTCGTAACTGGTTCATGAAAAAAAACAAACACGACTTCCTCGCGCATATTATCGATCTTCAATTAAAAAGTTGAATAATAAAACAAAACCTTGAAAGCGTAGATATAGGAAAATTTCTGGACCAAAATACATATATCTACAATGTACGAAGTACGTAATTGAAATCAATTAAAATAAATGCATATATACTCGACGACAATAAACGGTTGATGGTACGTTGTTCGCCAGTGTAGTAATTAATAAATTTAGCCTATTAATTAATAGCAAACGCGAGCGACCTCAATAAATGCGAGAAAAAAGCCTACGAACGTACATCTTTGATGATAAATTAAAAATGTATTGTACTTGTACGCGTACAAATACGTCGAGTACCCAATAATCATCGGGTCAACTTCGATAAATTCACGTTGAAAAGTCCCCCCCCCCCATTCGTGAATATTTACTTATACGTTCAGTCATGAGGAAAAGTCTTCAGAATTACGAACCGACAACGTACTTATTTGTCATTGAAAAAAATCACTAGTCACGTTTGTGGTTGTAAACTAGAGAGCGAAGGCGATAAAAATCGTAATCCCCTTACACACACGAAAATACAAACCTTATCTGCGTACGAGTAATTTATTTACTTTTTTAGTCATTATAACTCATACTACCATATAATTCTCGCTCATCGCATTATCGTACGATTGCTTTACGTAGATTTTATCAAAATTACACGTACCGATCTTACACGTTGGAGCCGGTGAATGAATAGACAATAGATTATAAGCTTATACTTAATACTGTAGGCAAAAAAAAAGAAGAAAAAAACACGAAAGAAAAAGGAAGATAAGAACTGAATGGAAAAAAACCGAAATACGAGGAGCGTATTATTCTTAATTTGGGGTGGGGGGGGGGTGAAGGGGATGATACAGGGAGAAAAAAATTGGAAAATAGCGTTACAACAATACGTCTGTAACACGATCTTCTTCAATTTCGCTAAAAAATTCAAAGTTTGTTGTAAATTTCCAAAACATTTCGAAATATTTTCGAGGCAGTTTTAATTGAAGTAGGTTTATCCAATTACCTACCAAATTACTACATATCAGAATATTGAAGAGAAAAAGAGATGATACCAAAGAATTGAAACGTCTTCAACAATATCAAACATATCCGGATACTGGAAAGATTACAATTTTCGTCGTTTCCGTAAAAACAAAAAATGAGACGTTTTGAAATTTTATAAAATCTTTAAACTTTCAAGCAGAAGAGGAGAGGAGAGAGAGGCATTCGAATTAAATAGAAAATCTTTTCTCGAGGGCGTTCTATAATAACTAAAAAAATCCTATTTTAACTTCGAAATACGGAGAATTCGTACTTTTTATACTTATTTGTTGGTACGACTTGGTACTGCTTAAATATAATGAATTTTTTAACAAAAAAAAAACAGGAGTGATGGGAAGGCGAGTTGAGGGGGTGGACGTAACGAAAAGCAAACCCAACAGCCACATTATCAAATGTCAACACCTATTATATTGGTACTGATATGGCCAACGGCCATGGTTTCAATCGACAGCTTACTGTTATCAGCTTCATCATTTACTTACTTACGTACTGTGTATTCCACTATGTGGGGTATAACGAAGCAAAAATAAGTAAAAGAAGAAAAATTCCAATTGAAATGTATATTGGTAGGTAGTAAAATTTACTGTTTCTTTTTGCGGATTAAAAAATTTACCACGATATTAGGTAGGTAAGTGGGTAGGTAAATTTAGATAGAAGATGGGTGATTAATCGAAAACAAAAACTTTTGATAGGTAATTCATTGTTGAATATAAAAAAGCCTCGAACTTTAATCGAGTACAAAAAAGCAAAAAAAAAAACAATAAAATTCACACTTACCCGTTCGTTCAAGTATCCGAAAATTTTTTTAATCAAATCGGGCGGCGGACCGGGTCTAAATTTCGGATACGAAGCCGCCTTCAACGCAGTTTTAGTTAACAAAGACATGACACTCGTTTAAAGGTGTTTAGCTGTAATTTTTTCAAATTTTTTTTCACAACCTAAGCGAGCAAGTAGAAATTGAAAGAATAAAAATTTTCTATAGACGAGCTTACTTTTAAGTCTTCGCACTGATAACAATGTTTACCGCGGCCGGTTTTGATATTTGAAAAAAAAAACAACGGCGCCTTTTCCCCCACTCGGAAACCGGTTAGTTGCGCTCATTAATTCAGAGCTTACGAGTTGTTGTTGTTGTTGTTGTTGTTGTGCTTATGCATAAGCGTATACGATTGTATGTACGTAGTGTAGGTATTCCACGTGTGTACGTGCACTTGTATTGAATGTTGATTACTGCGTCAGCCATACATGTGATACCTACGTACCTAACCTAACCTATCTATCGAAAAGATACGAATCTGTGAAATGGAGTGCGTAGCTTAAATCACGTAGTGTTTATTTTCATTCAGAACTAAATTATTTATTTATTTATTTATTTGACAGAAGCGAATGATGCGTAGGTAGCCTCTATTTTGTGGACGTGATTGTACTCGTGTGACCGAACACGATTAAGAGTAAAAGCGAAACGGCGAATATTGACGCGAGTATAAAATATGTAGTACAATTGCACATACTCGGTTTCGATGACTTCATCCAATACATTTGAAAAATGTTTTTATTATTAATTTACCATCTAATTTTGCAGATGCGACGTCGCGAAACAGTTCAATTTCTGGCAGCAAAATTTCTACGTTCTTACAAGAAGCTACCTACGATCGTAACGATCGTAAAGGATATTCATCGGAGCTGGAAGACCGATGCAAAATCGCAGTGATCCTAATGAACTAATGAACACGACCGCTTCAAAGATCAAGTACGTCTGCAGTTTCAACTTCGGATTTGTTTCGATACCGATACTCGATCTACTTATTAGTGTAGGTAATTACGATCTGTTTTAGGTTTCATATATGTAATCCGATCACCGTCGATAGCAGCGAATTTTCACCATCCTCGCAGTATTCCATTATTCGCCAAGAACTCGTAATTTACAGCATTCATTTTGGTATTTCTGTGAAAAACGCATGTAAAATCAATGTTGTGTAATATTTTGTTTAAATTTTAGATCTCTTAGTATTACCAAACCAGAAACGATGTCTGGACCAGTAATTTTGTTTTTCACGCATTTCATATACGTACGTATTTATCTTCGTCTAACATTTCTGGTTAACTATGATCTCTTCCATATCTCCCTTGATCATTTTTCTCGGTGCCGAATCATTTATGAATTGAGATCTGATATGTGATTCATCTTCGTGTAAGTATTTAAGAGGAAGCTTCTAAAAATAGAAGAAAACGTTAAGATGTACGTTTTAAAACAAACTGTTCTGTTGTTTGGTTCAAATAAATTTATCAAACAATGACCAGCGAATACATAGGTACCTAAAGCTACCTACATAAACGCAGAATTAGTGGAAAAGGTACTCACTGAGGATTACTCTGTCACGTTTGACGCTATTCATTGGTATTTAAACAATTCGTAGGTAAACGATAAAAAGTAAAAGAAAAACCAGACACGCGTAGTTAAATTCATTCAACTCATTAGTTCGGCTGTATGTATGGCATAGGTATCTAATTATCTACTACTACAAATATGGCATGCCTCCTGCGATCAAATAATCATCAGAGCTCTTTATCGATACGAATTTTTATACTATTGCAACGTAAGCTATCAAGTAGGTATAATCAAAGCTACGCTTATCTTGATTATTTTATCAATATCCGCGTATTTTCTCTCATCTACATATTTTAAAAGCGGCTTAAATTTTCTTTGGATTTTCCATTGAATGCGGAACCCATACCCACCTACGATAAGCAGTAACCCAGTAAGTATTTAGGCCCACTGGATAGCGCGATGTAGGGGTTTGGTACCTAGGTATTAGGTACTTTACACCCATACGGCTACCTATTTGCACCTGTAAATTATAAGATTCGCGATTGAACACGTTGTTCATTTAAAAATCTATATTTTTTACATTGAAAGTTAAATTTTGTTAGCGATGGTGGTGGTGCTGGGTTTTACTGACGATGAGGTTTCTTATTATATAGAGGTTTAAGTTTTCGAATACGCCAGTGCATGACTCGATGACGATGGTGACGATATCTTTTAACTGTGCCGCGAGTTGGTATTGGATATGTCAGAACAGGTGGCCATGGTAAAGTCGGAAGAGGATCTGTCGTAGGCGACGGCGATGCTGGAGTCTCGGTGCTGTTACTCAACGATTCTGACTGTAAAAAAATTGAAAATTTCGTCATATTCAGTCATTTATATAATTGGAACTGAAAACCAATTCTCGAATAGGTATTTCGAATATTTCTTTTTGGCTACAAAGAGCCGGATAACCTAATGAAATAGGTCGGTGGAGCGAAAAAACAATTGAAAGAAGCCACAAATTTTCAACAAACTTGCAATGCTATTATTTCTAGCTATGCCCTCGAATCCTACGCACTGGTAAAAACATACGCGGATGTGATAGCGGAGTCCAAAAAGTAGGATCGTTTCCACGAACAAAAAAAAATGCAGTTTTGATCCTTATCGCAGGTATACTTACGCACTTCAACGTTGCTACGGGATCCTGAGTAATCATTTTTTTCATTTTGACCGAAGAAAGAGAATATTTTGGAACGAAAAATGGCAGTTTCAACCAGAAATCATCTACCGGATACGATATTTAATAATTTAATTCGAATTGATGTTATAGTAGAAATGGCTTTAGATCAAAATCTCAGAAGGGTAGGTAGTTTTAATATCGTCTCGAGATGTACATTTTAGGGATTTCCATTTTCAAGCTTACCTTCTCATACTTGTTTAAACTTCCAAGTACAAAAAGTAGATTTCGACTGAAAATTACCATAAACGAATTTCAATCAAATATTTATTCTTAAACCTTTTCCTATCTCCGCTGAGCTTCCGGTAGATCGTAAAGTGAAGTTGCATTGCGTTATGATGGTATGCAGCTAAAGCATCCGATCTACCTACTGGAATACAGACGAATCCTAAGAGTATAACAAGAGCGGTGTGCAGAGTAAAACCGATAGAGTAGGTTAAAAAAAATGAAAATAATGTGCTTTGTAGGTACTTGATATGAATCTACTTACAGCTTGTTCAGTTGAAATGTGCTCGTTTGGAAGATCTGAAAAAAAAAAAAGGAAAAATTTATATCTACGCAATAGCTTCTTGATGAAAAGAAATCAATAAATATCAGCGTAAGTAAGACGGTGGACTATAATTGATAGATAATATAACAATAAGGAATGAAAAGGTGTGATTAAATTTCACATATTCGCTAAATACTTATTTATTTCGTGTCTTCTTCAACCTATTATGAACCTCATTCCATTCAATGCTACAAAAAGTAAATAGGTAATACATTTAAAACGTAAAATGGTCGGAATAATTTTGCGAGTGATTCCGGAATTTATTTTTATTCTTTGACACGTTTATCGAAAAAAGGTAACTCACCTGAGGAAAACACGAGCAATGCTTTGAATATAAGGAGCAAAATGAGACGAAATATCATCGTCTTAGCAGTCTGTAACAAGGAAGAATCGTAATTACCTGCTTATACATTTATGCAGTAAATATCGCCGCTAAAGACATTGATTACTTTCTGCATTTTTTTAAAAATTTGATAAGAAGAAAATCATACCCAGAATTTTCACGAGCGAATTCCAAAAATTCTTTAAACGCAACTTTTAGAAAATGTACATACGACCTACCTTGTTTTATGAAACATGAATCAGTAATTCAGTAATTCTGAAAATAACCGATATTCGAACGAATGTTAGTCATTTTCACGTTTAAAATACATGAAAAATTAAATTTTTGAAAAATGTTTCCGTCGAACAGAAACGCAACATACAAAACGCCGGTTCGAGGTATCGCATGTACAGAATGTTTCTTTAACGAGTCTCATTTATGTGCTTAAATTCAAATCGCAAACATTTTAAATTGAAATTACAGGATTTCTGTAATGTATTCGCAGATAATTACTTAGTTCCCGAAGATAAGAACGTATGAGAAATGTACCGCGGTAATCTATCTGTATCAGTTTGAATCTGAATTACATTGGTACTATGTCGAAGTTACTGCTCCTCCTGCGATCTTTCAATCGCCAAATCATTTTACTCCATGCTGTAGTTATTTTATAACATCCACATCCATAGAAATGTTCGTATACATACCTATATTAATTCATCGACTGTGAATACGCATCGTAATACGTACGAAATGAAAATATTCGATACCTAAATCAAATGTTTTTATTTTATCGAGTAGGTCTAGGTAGAGCGGTACAGGTAAGTAATAGTCAATCACAAAATGGAATACATTTTAACGTAAAAAATGGAAAATAATGACGGAACAATAATACCAGGCATCCATGCATAAGATAAAATAAGTACATAAAAATTATTCATACTGAAATACCTACGTTTATTCAACTCGTAGGTATGTTATGTTTACAAAATAAAATATCACCTCGAGTGCTCTAATTTTCAAAACAAAAAATACACATATGGAATGATTCTTTGTACATTATTTTAAAAAATTAATTAATTAAACGAATACCTAGGTGTACAAAAGAAATACTTTTATTCAATCAAATGATAAAATGTAAAAGTGGTATAAATATTTACAACATAATCTTGGTGTTTTATCCATCAGACGAATAGATAAATAGGTAAAAATATAGTTAGAGAACTTCAATCGAAATTCAATAAACAAAACATTCTGGAAACAGGGTTTCCACTACAGGTTTATAGTATTCTTTGGCGGTAGCATTATTATCGTTACGCGACGAAGCTCGAATATCGATATTCATCTTTAAAAAAATTTCATTCAGTTTATACTTAATGGTATCGTTTTCATTTGTGGATGATAATTTCACCAACTCGGTGAAAGGCTTGGTCTTGTACATGTCCACAATCCTAGCATTACGATCAGCTTGCATTTGTCGTTGTTTATCAATACTTTCGGTCAAAACTCTTTTCATCGCTTCAAAAGTCAAATCTTCGTTGGGGTACTTTCGTTCGACATAAGGAGAAGATGAACTGCTGTTGGTTTCTAGAATACTAAAGTCTGGCACCGTACTCCCCGATGGTACATCAACCCAACTGTGTCGATGAATAGACAAACCGTTGTGTTTACCAGCTTCGGAGCCTAGCTTAATGATATCGATACCGGCTTCTTTGACACTCTCAAAAAGAAGATTTTGATCTAATAATACTCCTTGCGGTAAAGCACGTTCGGATGAGATTTCATAATGGATGCATAAATCGGGCAATAAATGCGAAGCTTTTAGGTCTTTTCGAGTTTGGATTATTTTATCGGCGTAATTTTGGACGGGTCGTAATGAATGAATGTAAGCGATCAACGATAGTAAACATATGACAATGGTGTGCAATTGATACTTCAAAACATTTGGTAAAACGTTACTGGTAAGAGCTAAATCTTGTATGGAAATCATAGCGTAGAATAAATCGCCGATGGTTTCTTCGCACGTTAATTCTATACATAATAAGGCGATAGTTTTATAGACGGCTTCGACATTGTCGATGGAGTTATTGTGATGTTCCAACGAATCGCATAAACTGGCGAATACCTCGGGCCCGTATTTACGCATAAACATCGCATCGCTGCTGGAGCATTTTTCGTAGGTTATATCCGAGCCGGAGAAATCCACCGTTGGTTTGGATAATTTACTTCCGTTGCTGTGTCGATCGAACAGCAGATGAAATACATTTTGAACGAGTAGTCGAATTTGCGGATCAGTTGCTTGCGAGCATTTCAACAACGGATCGAGAAATGACTGCGGCAACGTGGCAGTCATATGAATAGAACTGTATTTTGAGCACACGACGAGCAGCGATTTTAAATATATGTGTTTTATCTGATTATCAACGTTGGATAGGTTAGCAATCGGTTTAGAATTTGTGATCTTCGACATAATAAACATCATGATTTCAATTTTCTGATAATCCGGCAAATTGGCGGCGAATTCGCCCAGAGCAGAAATTAACGCTTCTTGGTATTGTTTTTCATCGTCGACAGCATCGCTAACCGTATTTGTACTTTGCCGAGCAACCGAAGTACGTAAATTCGTTAGTAACGAATTAATTATTTCGAGTACAGTGGGACCTACGCTTTCACTAGCTGCGATGGCGATTATTTTAGAAAGAACTTCGGCAACGTAGGTGCGTATTTTGGACGGTAACTTGGAGTTTTCGTCTAAGTGAATCATTAGACTTTCTACGACGGTGTAAAGATATTGCGATTGTATCGAAAACATGATTAATCTGAAGCAATGCGTAGCAAACGATTTGGATGCCCACAACTCGTGCGAATCGAAATGTCGCAGAACTGGCCGAATGATACTCTTCACGTGTCCGAAAGAGGCCCTGCCGACTAATTCACGAAAGCATGCTTCTGCCAGCATCGCTGGGTCTTTTTCTTCGAAACGATTACAAGCGAGTAATTCGTTAGGATCTACGTTTTCCATCGTACTTTCATCTTCTTCGCGTTCGCCGCCCTTGAACGATAAATTCTGCATATTGTATAACAATGACGGTATTATTTTATCCATGTGAACCGATTCCCAAATATTTTCGACCAAGTCGTCGTTGACAGTTTTTCTAATAACACCTTGTAAACCTTTGACACCCGCTAGACGAATTTTATCCCGAGTCTCTAGTTCGGTATTATTATTGTGACACATCGAAGAGAATTTCGACACGAAAAAGTCGTATCGCAGATGGTAAGACGGAGTGTCTTCTTCGATATTAGCAAAACGTACGAAAGATTGCGTAGCCAAGATTTGTAGCTCGTATTCCGAACATTCCATCAGTTTCTGTACCATTCGTAAAAAACTTTCTACAAACAAGTTGATGGTTTGTGAATGACAAGCCATTAGCAGTTGATCCATCGCTTCCATGGCGATTTTAACGTTACTGCAACGCTTACGGGTAATTTCTCTACTTGCTTTCTGATACAGGTATTCTCCAATACGGTCCAATTTTTCGGGCGATGATAACGCGTAAAACATCAGCTTTTCCATATTACTTTTGACCAAACCGTCTTGAGGCAGAGCAGGGAATATATCGTCAACGAGCCGCTTATATCGAGGTTTTAATCGCAGAAAACAATTAAAACACATTTTCGCCACTAATTAAGCAATTTTGAACCAAATCTGAAATTACAGTTGGGTAGTACGACGTACTACGTTGCTATACCCACGTGAACAAATTACTTCAGAACATGGTAGAAATTGGATTTCTCTAGAACTGAGATTGAGGAAGTAGCACAACAAAAACAACACATTAGCACGCATAAGATCACTTACAAATCTGAAAAGCTCGAAATTTATTTTAAAACTTTTGAAACGTATTGATATTCGATAATCTATTTATCACATACGTTTATCGTAGCCCCCGAGTACCCCGCCCTCATATTTCACGTAAATAAACATTGCTCATTGCGCAAGGTTGGAAATCATGAAATGAGAAAGCCCAAACTGAAGTCCCGTCCGGACAGGTGAACAATACAATTATATTATTTTTGTTTAAAACATGTAGAAATAACGAAAGAAATTTTTTATGAAAAATAAAACGTACGAAAGATATTAAAAAACAGGATCATGGAAACTGAAGCAGACTAAACCAGAATGCGAGGTGTCGAGCTCGAGATACGAGGAATCGAATCAGTTACTTTCAGTATTAAGAGTATATGGCAACACTTTAGAGCCCCGTAGTACATCAGACTCCATTGATAAGATTATCAGTGCTGTGGAATACGGATAAATGAATGAATTAATTATGGCGTACAGACGAAAATAATTAAAATAAGTGTTAAAAAGTAACAGTTTTCGAAATTATTTTTCTAAAATGCTGAAAACAAATGGCCGACGTTATTATGATATCGTCATCACTGGGGGTGGTATGGTTGGCTCAGTCTTGGCTTGCAAATTAGGTAAGGTGATGAAAATTCACATCAAAATTTTTATTTTTAATATTATATTATTTTAAAGTTCCTTAATTTTATTTTAGCGAGAACATTAGATGCCTACAAGCCTTCGATTTTAATGATCGAAGGAGGACCGTCAAAATCATGGGATTCGGTATTATCTCGAAGTGACGGTCGTTTCAGCAATCGAGTCTCTGCCATAAACAATTCTACTAAACGTTTACTGCAGTCTATAGATATCTGGAATAGCGTATCCAACAACTGTAAAAATGTCCATGAAATGAAAGTAATTATTTGCGTTGAGCGGTGTTTTATTCCTTTCGTATGTTTTATTATCCAATTTTTGTCTCTTAGGTTTGGGGAAATGGCTCGAAGAATATCGCTACTATTTTTACTGCTGATAATGACGATGCGTTGGCTTATATTGTAGAAAATGATGTGCTAATTGCAGCTGCTATGAAGTCGATAAATGAATACGATAATATTGAAGTAATGCACCATAGTCAAGCCAGAAATTTCAATTTACCAAAGAATGAAGAAAACACGGTTACTTTGACAGTTAATGAAGATGTTTCTTTAGAATGTGCTTTATTGGTTGGTTTATACTATTTTTACTTTGATTGAAATCATTTGAAAATATTGTTATGATTACGATACATTAATCAACTTACTCAATTAGTTAGGAACGGATGGAGCTAATTCCAAAGTGAGACAAGCGATGGGAATTCAGTATATTTCTTGGGACTACAAACAGCGAGGAATAGTTGCCACTTTGAAACTTAGTGAAGTATGTGCGTTTAATTTTTTCCATAAATCTTTCGATTAATTGTGACGTTTGAAAATTATATGTTTATTTTAGAGTGGAGGAAATAATGTCGCGTGGCAGAAATTTCTATCCAAAGGACCAATTGCATTATTGCCGGTAAAATTTTATGTCAAACAATATTCCAGTTAATTTGCCTCTGAACTGATTGATGAGAATAATTTTCAGTTAAATGACAATACGAGTTCTTTGGTTTGGACCACAACTCCTGAAGAAGCTAATTTTCTTCTTTCTCTCGCTGAAGAATCGTTTGTCGATGCTTTGAATTCTGCCCTAGTTAGTAAAATTTTGCATCTACAATTTAGTGATGCCATAATTTCGAAAAGTTCTAACGCATGTTGATAATCAGTGGGAAGAACCACTCAAGGATCAGCTTAACGAAAATGTTACCCATCTTGTCAGCTCAGTTTTAGAAAAACTGAAAATAAATGAAAAAAGAGAAGAACTTATTCCTCCGACAGTAGTGAATGTTGTTAAAGATAGTCGAGCATCGTTTCCGCTTGGTTTTGGTCACGCTGCTTCTTACATAGGGCCAAGAGTTGCTCTTGTGGGGTAAAATCTTTATTCGTACTCTGACTTGTTAATCATAAGTTTACATATCGCCGTTATTCATTTGCAAGTTGGTGTTTCATTGTTTTAGAGATGCTGCACATAGGGTTCACCCTTTAGCCGGTCAAGGTGTTAACTTAGGATTCGGCGATGTAGAATGTCTAAGTGAGGTTTTATCTCGTTATGCTTCATACGGAGCTAAATATGGTTAGTTGATCTATCGCGGAATCGCATTTATGTATAACTGATTCAGTGTAACGTTAAAGTCGCTTTAAATTTAGGTGATTTGAAAGCGTTGCAAGAATACGAAACTTCGAGGCAACGAGATATTGTTCCAAAACTAATTGGTATTGATTTAATTCAAAAAGTAGCTGGACATCAATGGTCTCCATTTTTAACGCTCACCAATATTGCAATGCAAATAACAAACGCGACACCTCCTTTGAAAGTAAGCATAAATAGCATCCAACTATTTGCCCATTGTCATTATTACTCGAACCGTATAATAACCTTTTTTCATTTTTTTTTTGCAGAAGTTCTTAATCAAGTCAGCAGCTATATGAAGTTTTTAAATTTTGCCTTTCATCATCTCTCGACGTATATGTGCTTTTTTTAGCTGAACGTTTTCATCAAGTAGATGTGTGGTTGTTTAATTTTTGTTTATTGTTGTGTTTGAATGTTTCTATTGCTAAATAAAAAGTAAATTAATTGATTATTTCTCAGGTTTCATGATTTGTCAATTTTCGCGATATATATCTACACCTGTCGATTTGTCACGAGTTTATGTTGTAAATCATTACCTAAGCATCTTGTAGTTAATCACTAAAATCTACACCATCTGTTCTCGATTCAAAAGCTCAAAATCTTCAAACACTACATCATTCAGTAAGAAATACACAAATTTGAAAATATTTTCTTTATTAATAGATACAGGTACTTTTCTTTTTTACCATCTTACGCTATTAACGACAACACAAAAATATGATCACAGTAAAAAAAACAATTTGTTTACATATATTACACTAATTAAAATACACAGTTACGATTGTAAAATCTAGAAGAATGCAAAGGAGAGTCGAATTACGCATACCTGTACATATCTGTTGAGAAATAATACAAAAATCAACTTTCATTTTATCAGATCCGCCACATAATCATCGTAGTTGAATATTATAAACAGGTAAATCATTTTTGTTACATTGACATCGCAATATTGCAGAAAATACAAAAAATATTTCTACATATTTACAAAAGACAAAAATTCTTCGTACATGTACACACGTGATTAATCAAAATTTGATACCATTACATGAATTATAATAAGGGAATGTTAAGTTACAGCTGAATACAATAAAAGAAATACATATTTATAAATGACACAAACGTAGATTTTTCAAGTTCTTTCTTCAGTGGGTAGGTAAACTAGGTATATAGATGAATGGTCACATTTGCCTCTGAAACACCACCCGGAAGCAAATAACCTCATACATACAGTACTATCAGACTATATAATTATATGAAGATGATAGATTTACTGAAATAAATCCACCATCGCGCAGTTCGTTTTGATTTGCTGGATAATTCGTTAAATTGAAAGAAAATACAGCCACAGTTTGCTTACAGAAGAAAATAAAACAGAACGGGCACAAGTACGAACTTTCCCGTACCAGTGGGAACTAAAAACAAAAATTAACGAAAAAAGGAGAACAAGTAAGATTAAGTAAATTGCGTTGGACGCTGAATGATATAAGTAGTTATTTTTTCAAACGAAAAGAAGCTCTGTTATCGAGAAGAAAATAGGTATCACAAGAAATTATATATAAAATCGCGTGGCAAAAACGAGAAAAGAAAATGAGACAATTTTTAAAAATAATTATCAAACGAGATAAACTTACGCATTAATTTATGGCAAATAAGGGTCAATTTTAGTTGCATTATAAACTGAAAAACGATTAAGTATCACCTTATCAATAAAGTATTAAGTAAAATAATACTGTTAAATTCGTATCGAGATCAAATATTATTACGCTACGTTGTTAAAATAAATAAGTATTGATAGGCAAAACGAACATAGAACTAAAATAAATAATTCCTCTCGATTAGAAAAAAGGGAATTTAGAAAAAGCGGAACAGATTACTATCGGAAAAGTATTACATTGGTACGTTAGTAAAAAGTGTTTAGGAACAGTTTAATATTAATTAAGTACCTACTTACATAACGAAATGTTCGTTGATTTGCAACATTGTAATCATAGGGAAGAAATTAAAACATCGATATTAAAAAAAAAAAAAAAAAACGCTAAATAAATAAAATTGAAATATAAACAAAAAATATAAGATAATTACCCGTCGAATAAAAATAACACGATGAATGGAAAATGTCTACGAGTGGTACCAACGACAAAATAAACAATCAGAGATTCTTAAAATTAACTTACGAAGAGTTTCAAAAATCCATCTCGCAACACCATTAACTTTTCTCATGACAAAATAACGATGGCTAAGAATGGATATTTCAGTCTTACAGGATGTTTTTAAAATCGCATTCAAAAAGGGATGTTTCTATTAAATGAACATGGAAAGAATATAAACAGAAGCTACTTCATCGAAATGAACTTTTCCAAACAGACTCAATACTCCTCCAGCGGTCATCAACTATTAATATAAAAATGTTGAACATAGCTTGTTGAACATCAAATGCTGATTATTTCGCATGAAACAAAAAGCGAACAAAGAAGAAACTAAATGCGAGTAAATTAAACAAGAAACCGAGATTCGAAAGGTACCCGCTTACAAATTCATATTCTAACACGTATAAATAATCAGCCAAAATAAAATCATAAACCGTATCATTCGAATAAAGAGAAAAAAATACAGTGCGTCGAATAAAAATGAAAAAGTTACGCAACAAATATAATATCAAAGAAACGAAAAGAATAAAATCGTACGTATACGAACACAAATACCTTATTAGGCAAATATGCTTCACTGGGAGCGGGGAAGGAGGAGAATCAGACTCCTGAAATAAATATATAAAGATCGACTAGGTAAAAAGCGGGATTTTTTCTACAAAAGGAAGAAGTAGATGCATAGATAAATCTGAGGGCAGACTTTTTTTCGTCGAGTGGCTAGACAATGGCACGTACACTGAAATATTACAACTAATAGTTCGTTAGTTATCGATGGGGTTTTCAGTTTCGGACAACAATACTTCCAAGTCGGAAGGTATATCGTATTGCTGCTGTTGGTGGAATGGGTTCTCAACAAATTGTGCCGCACCAACAGCACTGGTCATCGGAGCGGAAGCAACGTTGGTTCTGTTGTTTTGTGAGACACAAACACCCGACGAATCTGGACTGGAAACAGCGGCACTTTGCAATGAAAGTCTTTTCATTTTTTCAGCGTCCGATTTACGACGAGTACTATGACGAGACGATGATCGCGTAACATGGCTCGCTCGATTCGAACTCGTTGTCTTGCTTGGATCGTTGTTAACTTGGCTTTCAAACACCGGTAAAGATGCATCATGGGATGTTTTACGTTTCGACGCTGCAACTGTCGACAATGGGGCGGCTGGCATTCTGTCGAACGATGGCGAACCAAACGATATCAGGTTGTAATCAGTTTGATGGGACGGTGACGGCTGCGACTGCGTCGATTTTTTACCTCTGCTATCTGATTTTACCAAAGTAGAACTATCAACAAAAGGTGACGTAACACCGCCGGCTGAACCAGCGGCAGTACGATCGTGGTAACTTTTACGATAAGGGGTGGATTTGCGCGATTGCTGATGAGATCGCAACAGTGGATTGTAATTAGCGGCGGATTTCGCGTCGCCAGAGCTGGTGCGTTTAATTGATATGGCCGATCTGCGTTTGAATTCATTCCTAGCTGCAGCACTGATCACGTCTGTTTCGTCCGAATGTTGTCTTTTCACATATTCGAGGACCGGCTGATCGCCGCTGCCGAGGGCATTATTGGTCGTTGCGCTGTGTCGCGTGTCGTACGAATTCCTACGTTTTGCAAACGTTTTCGAGGTGTTAGCGTTAATCGATGGTTTTGAACCAGACAAATTACGAAAATCGTTGGAACACGAGCGTTTTATGGCGGCCGCTGCTGTCGACGACGACGATGAACTACGTCCAATGCCATCCCAGCACGTACTATTTGTAATAACCGGTTCGGCAGCACTGTTCACACCGTTTGAAGTTGTATTCGAGGACCAATGCTTGGCAGAGGCTCTATTTGGGTTAGATTTGTTTTTCAGCTCAGTACCAGTGACTAGGTTAACGTAATGAGGTTCTACCGATGACGACTGATTAGTACTGGCAGCGGTATTTGCGGAAGTCATCGCTTCTAAAGCTGTATTTTGATACAAAGGTTCGGTAGACTGCGGCGCAGAAATCGAACGTCTGTATTCAACGACTTTATTAACTTTGGCACTGCTCGATCCACCTTCACTAGCTACAGCTTCTTCGCAAACCATAGTGTTTTCGTCAATTTCTGCCCCTGCATCACCAGCACCAGTGGATAACTTTCGAGATTTACCATGCGTTTTGCTGTTCTTTTCGTTACCGATCGTTGTGGCTGCAGCATTGGCTCGTATTCGATCGGCACGAATCAGCAGAGCGGCGCGTTGTTTGACCGCCTCTGGTCTTTTATCTTTGATTAAATGCGATGATATTTCGTTCTTTTGTTTGCCTAACTTGACGCTAAATTTGAAAGGTGGCTTATACACGACTTGCAATTTGACTCGATTATCTTTAGCAGGTTTTTTAGACACCGATACTGCTTTAGCAGCTTCGCTGGGTTTAGCACTGGTAGCATTAGCAGCAACCGTATTGGCAGTAGCAGTAGGCACCGTTGCTGCAGCCGAAGGATTAACCGCGTTTAATATTTTTTGACGTTTCTTAAGACCACCACCACCGGCAGCATCGGATAAGTCAAAATTAGCTGGAGATGATTTGGACTTCTTTAGTGACGAACCAAGACCATCGATGTTATGCGAATTCATCAACCAATTTCTCACTTTGCCGAGTGGATCTTCAGCGGTTGTAGAACCTGCGGTAGCCTCAATTTTTGCTGGTTCAGCGAGGCCAGCAGGCGTCTCTTTTTTGGTATTCTTTTGCGATCGTGATTTCTTCATTTTACCATTTTTGACGATAGCATTCGTTGATTTGGATTTAGATTTGGAAACAGCTTCGGTGGCATCGGTGCGTTTCTTTTTCTTCGCTTCGATCGGACTGTTATTGTTGTTAACGTTGTGCGGTACGTTATCATCGCCTGTACCATTGGCAGGATTATTGGTGACACCAGCAGTACGCCTTTTTTCGCGTACCTTCTTCTTCAATGGTAACTTGGTCCGAACGACGATCGGATGTACGACAACGGCCGGACCACTTCCATCTCCGTCTGGTAAACGAACCGTTTCCGTAGGCGAAGAATGCACCACAGTCACCGACTTCACCTTGGATTTTTTACCCAGCAGTTTAATGCACATTATCTGTGGATTTTGTAAGTTCAACATTATCGTTAGATACGAATATAAGAATAATACAAAAATTACGAATAATCGTAGCACTTGCCATAAATACTATGAACGTGATTAATATCAGTCCGCAGTAATACCAGTGATCGTAGGACCATTTCTTCATCGAAGCGAATTTTTCATCCGAGAAAAAGAATTTACGAAGCGTCGCTATCGGACCTTGCGGATCAACCTGTCAGCATGTTAACAAGTCGTTACACCAAACACCAATAACAAATCACAATACAAGATGAAGAATGAAATAATGCAACGCTGTAAATACCTCGCGGCATTTTCGAAACACGTCGCAGTATCCGTTGTAATCGTTACAAGGAGTGCCCGGCTTTGCGAACATATCAGGAACATCGTACGGCACTTGGTTCCATTCGAAAGAAGATCTGTACGGAATGGAGGAAAAAACCGTCGATTATGTTGATTTACAAAATTCACAACCTACATTAAATAGATAATTAATTCGACTCACAAACAAGGTTGATTTTCCCCCGGTAATTTACAGCATAATTCGCAAGCTTTAGTCATAGGTTCGGATGCTTTAGGTATACACTGGCACGATTCTAAACCGTAAGCGAGACAAATCGATCCAGTACATTCCTACAGCAATTAACGAATGAAGTGATTAAAAAAAAAAAATCTTAATATAAACTAGGTTTTGCTTTAATATAAAGTGATACCGGTAATATGCACTTACACCCATGTAGCAAACGTATTCTTCGTTGCAAACGGTTTTATTTGGTTTATTTGTAGAGGGTGGACACTGAGCACTGACTCCATTACAGTAACTTGATTCCCTACATCCATTATCCGAACGACATATGTTGCCGGATTTAATTTTGCAGTCGGTTGTACAACATGGACCCTACAAAGATCGATGAAAAGCACATTGTCGTTTTAAAAATAATACCATTCAATACTACGCTCTGGAAGTATTATTAAAACTAATGCAAATTTAATAAATTTTCGAATAAAGTCGTATCGGTTGAAATAGCCAGACTATTAAAACATTTAAGGGAACCACTTCAGCTTCGAATGGGAAAAGTCACACGGAACGAATATAATTACTAATCATCCTACTGTATCATTTGGGGAATTATCAAAAATTCAAAATTTATTTCAGATGGTTTTAATTCCTTGTTCTCTCAAATTCTTACACGACGATCTCCCCAATCTTTCTACTTTTCGATTAATCGACAATGCAAGCTTAATCAACTACCTGAGATGGACTACAAACAGCGTTTGCAGTTAAATGGCACGGAGGTTCGTCCAGAGGCGGATACCGTCTTTGAGGATGACAACACGAATCTTTACAGTCTTCTTCCCAGCCGCAATCGCATTCTTCGTCCGCTTCTACAACGCCATTACCGCAGATCGATTTTTGAGGCTCTACGCGATTCAACAAGGAAGAAGAATATGATAACGATACAATACCGACGTTAAAATAGACGTTCGAACAAGCCGGCAGTATTCACCTGTAAAGCAGCCTTTCGAGCTGCGGGCTTTCACGTTCAAGACTGGATTTATGGCGTTGAGACTGCAAGGTGAAAATTTGTTATTGTTCTTTTTATCGCCGGACGTCGCTCTAGCAAACATTATAAAATTTCCGTCGTCACCACCCGGCGTACATCCGTCTGGATCGTGCTAAAATGGAATATATTATTAATTTTATTCAACTTCTACGTCAGCTATCGAACGAATACGAGAGCTATTTTTGTACTCACCGGAGATCCGAAATTATGACCTATTTCGTGAGCTAAGGTGACATGCGACACTGCAGATGGCACATGTTTACCGTAATTTAAAACCGTTACGATTCCTGTGTTCAAGCTTTTCAGACTGCCTCGGTAATGCTGAGCAGAAACCGACGATAAGACGATTAAAATTAATAATAAAATTCGAATAAACATGTACGTACATCGTTACTTCACTTACTCCATTTTTTTCGCAAACTCCTCCGGCATTTTTCAAATCTCCGGTCCAAGCGAGCCCCAATGTACCCATCTCAAAATCACGATACGTAAACATGTACGCGAGACAAAATGCATCGTAATCTTCCTCTGTAATCAAGACACAGGCTTATCTATCGTTGTGTATCGAAAAGTAGTCAGCATGCATAGCCATTCACCAGGATTTTTACAACGATATTGATATCGCACGATAAATGATATTACGATGCAATACTTCTCTACATACCCGAAAATATTTCTAAAAATTTTTCCACTCCGTAATTGCCAGGGAATCGGTATGCCGGATCTTTGGCCGAATGCACTTTGATTCTTTTAATCATAAAACTAATATTATCTGGTTTACCATCCAAATTGAAGTCTGAAAAATAACACCAAAATAGTATGCGGCTTCTAGGCGGGCTTTTCGTACACACAAAACCGGATACCTACCGGTGTTTCTGTAAATGGAATTGACTCGTTGCACGTGTCTGGTCATAACTTCGATGCAGGTTTCTTCGGTGCCGTATTTTTCGAAAAACAAATGATCCGCTTGCAAATACAACATACAAGTGGTTTTTTTCGGATCGACTATGGCACGTTTACGAGCGTGCGACTCCGAACTGTCGTCGCTGGTGATGATTAAATTTGCTCTGGATTCTTCGGCATTGCCACCGCTGCCTACCAGTATTTTGGGGTTGTTTTTATGCGGTACAATCGAAACCGAAGACGGTTGGTAGCCTTTGAAGGTTTTCGAAACGTTGGCCGTGTACTTGTAAACGGTATCGATGGGACCACCGAAGCCACCGCCGGCGCCGATAATTTTCGGTCTCCAGTTTGTTCTGCTGGTCGGCAAACGTACCAGAGTATCGTTGTACTCGTAGCCGAAATTTTCGTCATCCGCGTCACGAGAAAAAGGAGGAGGCGTTGGAACTGGCGACGGAATCTTCGGTACCGTCAGGTCTAAATCGTAGAAAATATTGTCCGAATTTTTATTAGGCGACGCGTGCTGGCGATGGTGTAGAGGAGGTGGGCCCGGCGGAGGATGATTATGATGGTGGTGGTGATGGTGGTGACCAGGGCCCACTCCGGCTGTATCGGTTGGTTCGTAATTGGCCGATGGAAAATCGTAGAATAGCGGACCTGGACGAAAGGCCAGGTAAGACGATGCATTATTGGTGGCTGCTCTTGAGGCTCGTTTAAACAAATTATCAAATTTAGGCCAACTATTCGGCGACGTTGTCGTCTGGTCGGTGTTTCTTTTACTGCGACGAGCGATTGTGTTCAAGTCCGAAGGTTTGTGTTTGGTGTGCGAATTGGACGACGAGCAGGAGCATAATGGAGTATTCGGACGAATAACGTCGGACGTCTTGTACACTATCGTATGGCTGCTACCGTGTTTCCAGTTTTCCTTGTATCTACTAATCGGTTCGATGTAGAATTCTTCGAACTGCGTACTAACCGTTCCGTCGAACAAACCATCCTTCGTAATGATACCGCGTACTTTGGTTCTTTCGTCATCTGAATAAACAATAATAACATAAGAAAACGTAAGACAGATGATGAACGTATTAATATCGCATCTGCGATGTGTAGCTAGTTAAGCTATGCGTAACAATACGAATACGTTTTGTACCGAGTAAGTAAGTAAGCAAGTAAGTAGGTAGGAAGTATCTAACCAACGTAAACTAGATAAAATGTATGCTGGTATGTCAACGTCAGTATCATGTCGCCTAATATTACACATACAAAGTAAGTAGGTACGGTATATTCGTCACCACCTTTATCTGAATAATCAAGATATGTAGCTAGGTAGTAGGTACACTTATTTTGTCTACACGTATTATACATCGTAAAATACACGAGAATATATGCAATCATCACTCGCTATAATACGCAATACCCATACGATAGGTATACGAGCAGGCTAAAACTTCATAACATAGCTCCAGACGATAGAGAACGATTCACACCATATTCAAAAAATATTTCTATTGTCCGCGTAACAGAAAAATAGGCTCATCAGTAACGCATTCGTTTTCTCGTATTAACCCACGAGACGCCAAGTATCTACTATATTTTGTCTGACCTCTGGCTACCAGCATTAGAGACGGAGGTCCGTAGTTCCTTAAACACCAACGTGAGGATTTTTCAAGTTCGTTCAGCAGCATTATTAATTTCAGTGACACATTATTTTGTCTTTTGAGATGGGCTCATTTCAGTACGAAGACGCCAACCTTCTTCAATTTAAGGCGAAGTGCCTCCCCTCCCCCCAGTGGGCTCATCATTGATGAGGGTGTTTTATTCCGGTTCGAATGAAAAATCAGAAGTGATACAGATGTTCTCAACCAATGTTAACACGACCAAAGAATTCACATTTATCTAGGTCACTGAATTTGAAAAAAACACAACTGAGCAGGTCTAGGTATACTTATCGTGTATTGGATGATTTGTTTACCAGATTTCTACTTTGGAATGAGCCCCTCAACACGCAGTCTATGCCTAATTGAATTATAAGACCGTAAGTAGGCCCTGATATAAAAAGTAAGTGATGCATTCGAGTATTTGATAAATTTTTCAAAAAATTACACGAACCAATTTCATGCAATGTACGGCCTAATGTAAATTTTCTGGATTTTCAAACACCATTCAAAGTTCAGGGTTTGATAGCCCTGTTCGTCTTTGTTTGATTCCAACGAGTTAAATAATACGTCCTCGAATACGAGTAAATAATTAAAACGAAACGGCTGCATACAATTGAAACTGATAATAATACCATAGACTGCGTCTCTATAAGTTGAATATAAGCTTTAAGCTTTATAACACGTGGCACAAACTAGTCGATAATGTGCCCTACGTAGGTATGTTGAAAGAGTACGTAGGTATATTGTTCGAATAAACGAATAAAGAGAAAAGACGAAAAAAAGTTGTCAAGTTCGTAACCTTAAACACATCGCAGATACCTATTGTTGACTTTCAACAAGTTTTCATCGAACAATCGAAGTTGAACTAAAAGGAGATATTTTGTTCTACACAAATAGGCTGTAAAACGTCCATACTTCGCACAATTTATCAAGGTTAAAATTTAGCACCTAGTCTAGAGATATGTCGGGTAGTACGGCGCCCAAAGACTATACAAATATACCAATATACAAGATGAAGTATGGAGAATGTAGATGGAGGGAATAAACCGAGTGGGTGGTCGACTGGTCGCGTGTGCCATTCACTATGAAATTCTCCGCTTATTTCATTTTCTTTCTTTTTTTACTTTTTTTTTTTTTTTAAATGCAGTTTGATTAATAAAATAAGACTCTTGGAACTGATACATATCGACAAACGCTAATATACAACACTCGAACAAGTTATCACCTACTTTATTTAAATTATTGTGAACAGAAATAGCGTTGTAATGAAATAGCGTTGTAATGAAAAATCATCGAGTAATTTCGATCGAAATATACATTTTTTTTTCAGTCTCGGAAGCCTCACACAATTATTAAATACGATGGAATTTTACAATTGAACCATGGCACGTGTATCTGCGAATATAATAGTTTTTATTACGAAATATTTAATTAAAATGTAGACTATCGAGACTCGAGTTATACTTTTCATCGTTAACCAATTATCAACAATTTAATTCTACACGTAAACTGTTGGTTGGATCATTCATTGCGAAAGATGAAATTTGTATTACTATTTCTATAATTATTCTCACTCGGTATGTAAATTTGTTATAGTAAAAATATTTTTAGAGCTTTTCAGAAATACGTATAAAAATTTTGAAATTATCCGCTGTGGTAAAAATTAATTTTGTAAAATTTCAGCCGAACATGTAACGTAAACTAGGTACAGATTAAATTCTGGAAAAAAAGAAACCTATCAATCTGACCATTTTCATCAATGAAAACAAATTTATTACAAACCGCGAAGGTTTCACAAAATCTTTCACGAGGTCATAAAAGATCATTAAGATCTTTTTTGGTTATATCGAATGGATTATTTTTTTCATCCTCCCCCCTTGAAACTGAAGTCCTTACTTGGCTCGGTACATCCTTGCTATAGTTTTGTTCCAAATTAAGCTCCGAAGTTGAAATTATTTTGGGTATAGATTTAGTAGGGGTTTTAAATATGAATTTTGTAGAATTCAGCATTTCAGCCTAATTACCCTCTTTACGAGTCAGAAATCGGGGCATAACTCTCTCTTTATGGGATCAAATGGATTCAAATTTCATATTTGAGGTTATAATATGATTTGAAAAAAAAAAAAAACAATTTTTCAAAATGTTTATAACTTAATTTTAGTACCTCCTCCTCAAATTAGGGGCCTTCAAAATCGAATTGTCTTCATAATTGCACTCATCATTTCTTGATTTTTAGAATACTTCTGATAAAGTTTTCGGTTTTCAAGTGTCACGCTTAAAATTTGATATTTGATCAATCCCTCGTATCGTTAATACAAAAAAATATACATATATATTTCTTTGATTACGCATAAAAATTGAAATAACAAAAGAAAAAAAACATAGGAAAAACAAATGTAAATTACATAAATTAAAGGAAGTAAAAGAAAATATCAAGTCAAGTAAAAATATGGCATACACGTGAACAAGGAAAAGGATTAAAGAAGAATATTATGTTTGAGTAAAGTTGTAAATCAGAAAGTGAAGTGCGAAAGAAAAAAAAAATGTAGCAGGTAGAGAACCGTAATTTTGACGACAACTTGGGAGATGCAACCCAGAGATTTTCGAAAAACAAAGAATTTTGAACCCACTCACAGCCGAATATTTTTTAAGGGTTTATAAAAAACTAATACTAGTTATTATTTTCAAAATTTAAATTAGAAAGACAACTTTGACCGTTACACAAAATCGGAGTACCCTTTTCACATAATCAGAAATCACTATCTAGAAGCCATACAAAAATATTCTGAACACACATTGTGTTTCACCGACGGCTCAAAATCAGATCCTGAATACTCCGGATATGCCTTCTCTGTTGGTAATAAAATTGAAAAATACAAATCTCACAAATTCTCTACTATCTTCACTCTTGAACTTACAGTCACCTTCCATTGTTTAGAAACTTTATTAAAAACACAAAATGTACAGACCAAATTCTTGATACCATCTGACTCTCTCAGCTCATTAACGTTCACTCAAAATAAATTCTCTGAAGAATCCAAAGTAAAAAAGATCCACCAAATGATTTACATCCTGGAAACATTAAACATTGAAGTC